>JARQOD010000515.1:0-146313 GCA_033576555.1 Oophaga sylvatica
CCAAAGAGGAATAGAGGACAATAATCTCCCGTGCCTCTCCCATACTCTGGAACTCTCTACTCCAACACATCAGACTCGCGCCTACCATGGAAACCTTCAAAAAGAACCTGAAGACCCACCTCTTCCGACAAGCCTACAACCTGCAGTGATCATCATCTACTGAACCACCGCACGACCGCTCTACCCTCTCCTAGTGTATCCTCACCCATCCCTGCAGTCTGTGAGCCCTCGCGGCAGGGTCCTCTCTCCTTCTGTACTTGTCTATATTTGCCCCTCTTCACATGTAAAGCGCCATGGAATAAATGGCGCTATAAAAATGTATAATAATAATAATGACTTCACGTGATCTAGACTGTATGCTTCTGTTAACACATCCCAGAACTGTATTTGCCTTTTTTGCGGCTGCATCACACTGTTGACTCATGTGCAGTCTGTGATCTATTAGTATACCCAAGTCTTTTTCACATGTGCTGTTACTTAGCCCTATTCCTCCCATTCTGTATATGCCTTTTTCATTTTTATTGCCCAGATGTAGCCCTTTGCATAATTTTGTTAATTATTCTAATTTACTGAGATAATGACTTTTAGGTTTTCATTGGCTGTAGGCCATAACCATCAACATTAACAGAATAAATACTTGAAATAGATTATTCTGTGTATATGAGTTTCACTTTTTTAATTGAAGAAATTAAATTAACTTTTTGATGCTATTCTAATTTTGTGAGAAGCACCTGTATGTTAGTGTTGCCGTGCTGGATGCCTCCTACATGGGTCACTGCGAACCAACAGGGAGAGGGCAGAGTGGCGATACAGACCAGCCCAGTGCCACGTCTCGTCTGTGCTGCTGCCCACAAGGTTTACACACTGTCTCTTACATATCTTATAATACATTATAACCTTGAGCACGGAGAACAACGATTCATCCTTTCACCTTTTTTATTCTCAGCTGCCGGACATCCTTCCTGCGATCTGCTCCGTAGTGAACTGAGAAAGAAAAGAATCCTGTAAGTCGGCTGAATACAGACTGGAGACGCAGACCATTGCTTCAGGCTGGTCAGGTAACCACATGGTAAGCCATACTGGAGGGGTCTCCCCACTCACCATCGTGTAGGGTCAAAGTCCTCCACATACTTCTGAAATCCCTCAATAGAAAAGACACCATCGTTAGTGCAAAGAAACCAAAGCGCGGGGGAGCGGGAAGGTCAAACACCTGACAGCCGAGATCCCAGACATGTATCTTGTGAAATAATGAGGAAAGACAGGGGCTCTAAAGAGGCAGCACCCTGAGACTCAGAGGAACAGCAAATCAATAATCATTTAGGTGCCACAGAAGTCTAGAAATAAAAGCCGAGCTCTGATTGGTTGATGTGAGCTCTAGTCACTTACATCATCCATGACTATGGAAAAGAGAACTTGAAAGATTGTGATCAGTGCCTACAGGCGAGACCTCAAGAAACTGGACAGTGACTGGAGCAGACGGAGATCCACACGGGAAGGAGACGAACGTCCAGGAGAATGAAGGAGGAAAGTGAGCAATGCAACTGGAAAGGTAAGGCTAGTTTCACACTAGCGTTCGGCAGGGCTGCATACTTCCTCCGTCAAGCCCCACCCACTGCCGCACCTCTTCCTTTCAGCGCCGCCTACCTGTGCATGCATCCTACGTACCCTATCTTTAACTTTGGGGTACGCAGGCCATGTGGATATATGCGGATACCTCCGCATGCGTTGTTTTGACGCTGCGCCGACAGCAACAAAATGCAACATGTTGCGTTTGGCGCAGCGTCAAAACGACGCATGCGGAAGCATCCGCACGGCCTGCGTACCCAATGTTAAAGATAGCGTACGCAGGAAGCATGCAGAGGTAGGTGGCGCTGAAAGGAAGAGGTGCGGCAGTGGCCCGGGCTTGATGGAGGAAGTATGCAGCCCTGCCGAACGCTAGTGTGAAACTAGCCTGAAGCAAGGGAGAGGCAAGGGAGCAGAGCACCCGGGAGAGCGAGTGAGAGGCAAGGGAGCAGGGCACCTGGGAGAGGCAAGGGAGCAGGGCACCCGGAAGAGCGAGTGAGAGGCAAGGGAGCAGGGCACCCGGGAAAGGCAAGGGAGCAGGGCACTCGGGAGAGGCAAGAGAGCAGGGCACCCAGGAGAGCAAGGGAGCAGGGCACCCAGGAGGGAGAGGCAAGAGAGCAGGGCACCCGGGAGAGCGAGGGAGAGGCAAAGGAGCAGGGCACCCGGGAGAGCGAGTGAGAGGCAAGGGAGCAGGGCACCCGGGAGAGCGAGGAAGAGGCAAGGGAGCAGGGCACCCGGGAGAGCGAGGGAGAGGCAAGGGAGCAGGGCACCCGGGAGAGGCAAGAGAGCAGGGCACCCAGGAGAGCAAGGGAGCAGGGCACCCAGGAGGGAGAGGCAAGGGAGCAGGGCACCCGGGAGAGCGAGGGAGAGGCAAAGGAGCAGGGCACCCGGGAGAGCGAGTGAGAGGCAAGGGAGCAGGGCACCCGGGAGAGCGAGGAAGAGGCAAGGGAGCAGGTCACCCGGGAGAGCGAGGGAGAGGCAAGGGAGCAGGGCACCCGGGAGAGGCAAGGGAGCAGGGCACCCTGGAGAGTGAGGGAGAGGCAAGGGAGCAGGGCACCCGGGAGAGCGAGTGAGAGGCAAGGGAGCAGGGCACCCGGGAGAGCGAGGGAGAGCAAGGGAGCAGGGCACCCGGAGAGCGAGGGAGAGCAAGGGAGCAGGGCACCCAGGAGGGAGAGGCAAGGGAGCAGGGCACCCGGGAGAGCGAGGAAGAGGCAAGGGAGCAGGGCACCCGGGAGAGCGAGGGAGAGCAAGGGAGCAGGGCACTCGGGAGAGGCAAGAGAGCAGGGCACCCAGGAGAGCAAGGGAGCAGGGCACCCAGGAGGGAGAGGCAAGGGAGCAGGGCACCCGGGAGAGCGAGGGAGAGGCAAAGGAGCAGGGCACCCGGGAGAGCGAGTGAGAGGCAAGGGAGCAGGGCACCCGGGAGAGCGAGGAAGAGGCAAGGGAGCAGGGCACCCGGGAGAGCGAGGGAGAGGCAAGGGAGCAGGGCACCCGGGAGAGGCAAGGAGCAGGGCACCCTGGAGAGTGAGGGAGAGGCAAGGGAGCAGGGCACCCGGGAGAGCGAGTGAGAGGCAAGGGAGCAGGGCACCCGGGAGAGCGAGGAAGAGGCAAGGGAGCAGGGCACCCGGGAGAGCGAGGGAGAGGCAAGGGAGCAGGGCACCAGGGAGAGGCAAGGGAGCAGGGCACCCTGGAGAGTGAGGGAGAGGCAAGGGAGCAGGGCACCGGGGAGAGTGAGGGAGAGGCAAGGGAGGGGAGCAGTGCATCCAGAAAGTGAGTGAAGGGAGGGAAAAGAGCAGAACACCAGAAAGGACAGTGTGAGGAAGTGAAGGGAGCAGAGCACTTGAGCACCTGAAACGACAGAGTGAGGAAGCGAAAAGACCAGAGCACCCGGGAAGACAAAACAGTACCAGGCAAGACAGAGTGAGAGAGGGAAGGTACTATCACAAATTGCCCAAAGGCAAAAAATATTATCTAGGGATATTAAAATTATGGCGAAACTTTTATCTGACTCTCTTCTAGAGGGAGAGGGAGAAAGACCACAGCACCATGAGACAAGAGGGAAAGTCATGACACACAGTATTACTTGTTGCTTATTTAATCGGAAGGAGGAGTTGTAGACGACCATTCGCTTTAGCATCTCGGGTTGCTGCAGAACAGAAATATTACAGGGCCTATTATAGAGTGATATTGACCACCCTAAGGAGAGTATGACTCCTGACACCTGCTACTGAGAGGCTGTGATCAATAATCAACTACCCCAGTGTTACACACGGACGTTCTACTCCATATAATGGGAGGTGAAGTGTTTGTGGGTTGTTGCTGTGTGCGTACCTCAGGATTGTCACCTCATTTCCCTCATCTTTGATCTCTTTTGCCATAGCCCTTCTCCGTTACCCCCCTTCTTTCATCCCTCTTCTCCCTTCGAATCCTCCCACTCTCCCAAAATGTATTACTTATTTTTTTCTCTTCTCTTTCTAACCTCTATGTTGGAATTTTCAGAACAATTTTTCATTTGCTGATATTAAAATGTAGGTAGTTTCTTTTTTGCAGTTGCAATGTTGAGCGAACTGTTGATATTTCTACATGAATATTATTATCTTTACAAGTTTTGTTAAGTCCTGTGGGACTTATTTGATTATAATATATTTGGTTATATGTTATGGGTTTTTTTTGTATTTTCAAAATTGATTAATAAAAACAAATCCAACATGGAAGCAATCGGTGCACACAGCGACCCTCACAGAAAGGTCCTCTCAACTCCACAGTGGGACTGCCCCGACATGCCCCTATATCTATGGAGCAATCATCACCCCCACTATGATGCCTTCATCTTCAGCCCGAACTTCTATACCAATATTCATTCACTAAAAGAGGTCCTGCCCTCTACCATCATCCAGATATGCCCAAAACAAGGAGAACCCCACACAGCGAAGCAACTCACCAGAGGCTCCGGCCTCACTGCCGCTCTGAGAATGAAGTTGGCATCTGGAGGTAACATGACTGGTTTAGAGGGGATGGGCACAGCCGGCCGGCGCTGGGAGGGTGGACTTGGCGCAAATTGCTGCAGTCAAAGCAGCAATAAAGCAAAAAGATGTGAAATCACAATAGGGGACACACCCCAAACTTCTGCACCCCCCAGAACATAACTGCCAACCCTCCACATACATGAAGCACACCACACGCCTCTGCACCCAACAACATAGTTGCCAGCCTCCACCTACCAGAGGACTGCTGGACGAGGACGAGATTTTACTGATGTTTGATGTGTTCCTCACGATCTGCAGTGTCAGATATAAAGTAACTAAAATCAGATCAACATGGCCGACATTGCCCATTACCAGGTCCTGACCCTCAGATACAGAATATGACACATGCATCACCGATCGCACCGCAAAGTCCATCATTCACACGTCGCTGATCGCACCGTGAAGTCCACCATTCACACGTCACTGATCGCACCGTGAAGTCCACCATTCACACATCACCGATCGCACCGCAAAGTCCACCATTCACACGTCGCTAATCGCATCGCAAAGTCCACCATTCATCCATCACCGATCGCACCGCGAAGTCCACCATTCACACGTCGCTGATCGCACCGTGAAGTCCACCATTCACACATCACCGATCGCACCGCAAAGTCCACCATTCACACGTCGCTGATCGCATCGCAAAGTCCACCATTCATCCATCACCGATCGCACCGCGAAGTCCACCATTCACACGTCGCTGATCGCACCGTGAAGTCCACCATTCACACATCACCGATCGCACCGCAAAGTCCACCATTCACACGTCGCCGATCGCACCGCAAAGTCCACCATTCACACATCACCGATCACACCGCGAAGTCCACCATTCACACATCACCGATCACACCGCGAAGTCCACCATTCACACATCACCGATCACACCGCAAAGTCCACCATTCATCCATCACCGATCGCACCGCGAAGTCCACCATTCACACGTCGCTGATCGCACCGTGAAGTCCACCATTCACACATCACCGATCGCACCGCAAAGTCCACTATTCACACATCACTGATCGCACTGCAAAGTCCACTATTCACATATCACTGATCACACCGTGAAGTCCACCATTCACACATCACCGATCACACCGTGAAGTCCACCATTCACACATTACTGATCGCACCTTGAAGTCACCATTCACACATCACCGATCGCACCGTGAAGTCCACCATTCACACATCACCGATCGCACCGTGAAGTCCACCATTCACACATTACTGATCGCACCGTGAAGTCCACATTCACACATCACCGATCACACCGTGAAGTCCACCATTCACACATCAATCGCACCGCTGAATCCACCATTCACACATTACGGATCGCACCGTGAAGTCCACCATTCACACATCAATCGCACCGTGAAGTCCACCATTCACACATCACGGATCGCACCGTGAAGTCCACATTCACACATCACCGATCACACCGTGAAGTCCACCATTTACACATCACCGACCACACCGTGAAGTCCACCATTCACACATCACCGATCGCACCGTGAAGTCCACAATTTACACATCAATCGCACCGTGAAGTCCACCATTTACACATCACCGATCACACCGTGAAGTCCACCATTCACACATTACTGATCGCACCGTGAAGTCCACCATTCACACATCAATCGCACCGTGAAGTCCACCATTCACACATCATCGATCGCACCGTGAAGTCCACCATTCACACATCACCGATCGCACCGTGAAGTCCACCATTCACACATCATCGATCGCACCGTGAAGTCCACATTCACACATCACCGATCGCACCGTGAAGTCCACCATTCACACATCACCGATCGCACCGTGAAGTCCACATTCACACATCACCGATCGCACCGTGAAGTCCACCATTCACACATCACCGATCGCACCGTGAAGTCCACCATTCACACATCACCGATCGCACCGTGAAGTCCACATTCACACATCACCGATCACACCGTGAAGTCCACCATTCACACATCACCGATCGTACCGTGAAGTCCACCATTCACACATCACCGATCACACCGTGAAGTCCACATTCACACATCACCGATCGCACCGTGAAGTCCACATTCACACATCACCGATCACACCGTGAAGTCCACCATTCACCGATCGTACCGTGAAGTCCACCATTCACACATCACGATCACACCGTGAAGTCCACATTCACACATCACCGATCGCACCGTGAAGTCCACATTCACACATCACGATCGCACCGTGAAGTCCACATTCACACATCATCGATCACACCGTGAAGTCCACCATTCACACATCACCGATCGTACCGTGAAGTCCACATTCACACATCACCGATCACACCGTGAAGTCCACATTCACACATCATCGATCGCACCGTGAAGTCCACCATTCACACATCACGATCGCACCGTGAAGTCCACATTCACACATCACCGATCGCACCGTGAAGTCCACCATTCACACATCACCGATCGCACCGCAAAGTCCACCATTCACACATCACCGATCGCACCGTGAAGATCGCACCGTGAAGTCCACATTCACACATCACCGATCGCACCGTGAAGCCCACATTCACACATCACCGATCGCACCGTGAAGTCCACATTCACACATCACCGATCGCACCGTGAAGTCCACCATTCACACATCACCGATCGCACCGTGAAGTCCACCATTCACACATCACGATCGCACCGCTGAAGTCCACCATTCACACATCACGATCGCACCGTGAAGTCCACATTCACACATCCCGATCCCAACACACATCGCACCGTGAAGTCCACCATTCACACATCACGATCGCACCGAAGTCCACCATTCACACATCACCGATCCACCGTGAAGTCCACATTCACACATCACCGACCCTGAACTACCGATGCACGGAGTCCACCATTCACACATCACCGATCGCACCGTGAAGTCCACATTTACATCACGAATCGCACCGTGAAGTTCCACCATATGATGCACAGTCACCATCATCACCACACGTGAAGTCCACCATTCACACATACTGATCGCACCGGAAGTCCACCATTCAACATCATCCCATACGCACCGTGAAGTCCACATTCACACATCACCGATCGCACCGTGAAGTCCACCATTCACACATCACGATCGCACCGTGAAAGTCCACATTCACACATCATCCGATCGCACCGTGAAGTCCACCCTTCACACTATCACCGATCGCACCGTGAAGTCCACCATTCACACATCACCGATCGCACCGTGAAGTCCCATCATTCACTACATCACCTTATCGCATCCGTGAAGTCCACCATTCACACATCACCGATCGCACCGTGAAGTCCACCATTTACACATCACCGATCGCACCGTGAAGTCCACCATTCACACATCATCGATCGCACCGTGAAGTCCACATTCACACATCACCGATCGCACCGTGAAGTCCACCATTCACACATCACCGATCGCACCGTGAAGTCCACCATTCACACATCACCGATGCACCGTGAAGTCACCATTCACACATCACCGATCGCACCGTGAAGTCCACCATTACATCACGATCGTACCGTGAAGTCCACCATTCACACATCACCGATCGCACACGTGAAGTCCACATTCACACATCACCGATCACACCGTGAAGTCCACATTCACACATCACCGATCGCACCGTGAAGTCCACCATTCACACATCACCGATCGCACCGTGAAGTCCACATTCACACATCACGATCGCACCGTGAAGTCCACATTCACACATCACCGATCGCACCGTGAAGTCCACCATTCACACATCACCGATCGTCACCGTGAAGTCCACCATTCACACATCACCGATCCACCGTGAAGTCCACATTCACACATCACCGATCGCACCGTGAAGTCCACATTCACACATCACCGATCCACACCGTGAAGTCCACCATTCAACCGATCGCACCGTGAAGTCCACATTCACACATCACCGATCCACCGTGAAGTCCACATTCACACATCACCGATCGCACCGTGAAGTCCACCATTCACACATCACCGATCGCACCGTGAAGTCCACATTCACACATCATCGATCACACCGTGAAGTCCACCATTCACACATCACCGATCGTACCGTGAAGTCCACATTCACACATCACCGATCACACCGTGAAGTCCACATTCACACATCATCGATCGCACCGTGAAGTCCACCATTCACACATCACGATCGCACCGTGAAGTCCACATTCACACATCACCGATCGCACCGTGAAGTCCACCATTCACACATCACGATCGCACCGCAAAATCCACCATTCACACATCACCGATCGCACCGTGAAGATCCACGTGAATCCACATTCACACATCACGATCGCACCGTGAAGCCACACATTCACACATCACCGATCGCACCGTGAAGTCCACATTCACACATCACCGATCGCACCGTGAAGTCCACCATTCACACATCACCGATCGCACCGTGAAGTCCACCATTCACACATCACCGATCGCACCGTGAAGTCCACCATTCACACATCACCGATCGCACTGCATAATGCGCTATTTGTAAGACCGCACCAATGTCATTGCGCAACAATTTTCTTCCCTGGATCTGCATTTATCACAGCTCTCTCATTAACCCTTCGAGATCAGTGACCCTCTTGGTGCGTTTCATTCTTCTCATTACGTCTTTTCCCTGTGCACCACGCTTCCATGGAGAACTGACCTTGGGGCTAGGGGGGTAGGTCGGTTCAGGGTTGGATGATCTCAACGCTCTTCTTCCTCTGTGTTTTAGCTCTTCAGAGAAGGGTGGTGGTGGTCGTGGTGAAGGTGGTGGTCCAGGAGGTGAAAGCGCAGGAGAGGGCAGGTGCATCCATGTTGGCTGAATTGGTGGTGTTCTTGAGGGGAGTAATGGCACTGGTGGAGCACTCCTCCTCATCATTGTGATGTTGGGGATGGAGCCTGGTGCGGGGCAGCCGCAGACACCTGGTACAGTAATGGCGGTGGAGGAGCTGGACGTTTAACAGGGCGAATGCTGTCCTCTAAAGGGGCATCATCCAGATCTGTGGTGTGAAGCTCTAGGCCACCAACGAATTTATGCACCTTGCCAACGGCGGGAACAGCAGGAGGTGGAGAAACGACAACAGGTGGACATCCTACGGTCCCAGCTCCCTGTTCAAAATAGCGAACACTGTGTGAGTGGAGCAGCATATAACAAACAAAATCATCTGCATCTGTACACAGACAACATATACAGACATAACATATAGACACACATCAATAACGTAGATACACTGGGTGTGTGAAGTCTGCACACCCATTATAATGCCAGGTTTGTGTCATGGGAAAAAAATCCTACCAAAAAGAACCATTTCAGAACTTTTTCCACCTTTGAGGTTGCCCAGAATTTGTAGCATTCCACTGAAAAATAAAAGTAATGTGGTTGCATAAATCTGCACACCCTTGCATTAATACTTTAGGTGCAGTCCTCTGTGAATTTCTGGCAGCGTTCAGTGTTTTTTGGTCAGAGTCCATCAGCGCAGCAGATCTAGGATTGGTGATCTTTGCCGGCTCCTCCTGGCAGCAGCTCCACATCTGTCAGGTTGTAGGGGCAGCTCCTGTGTACAGCGCCCTCTTCAGGTCACCACAGACTGACCCTTGGGTTTACAGTCTTTGAAGCTCCGGAATTTCCATCTTCTTCTGGTGATGCCATTATTTTGGTGATTTGGGGGGCCTTATTATTCTGAAAGCTGAAATTCATCTTCATCTTTAGCAGAAGCCTGTAGGGTTTATTGCAAAATTCACCGTTTATAATTCCCCAGTTCAAACTGCCAAAAAACAGCCCAGAAGCACAATGCTGCCTCCACCATGCCTCCCTGCGGGTGGGTGATCTTCTACTGTTGCCCAGAAGCACAATGCTGCCTCCACCATGCCTCACTGCGGGTGGGTGATCTTCTACTGTTGCCCAGTGTTTGCTTTGCACATTTTGGAATTATGGCTAAAAAGTTCTACATCAGTCTCAGACGTAACACGTTCCTCACAAGCTTTCAGCAAGAAAAGGCGTCTGTCTTGCCCCCCGAACCCACAGACTGGACATATGATGAATATGGGAGCTTGTTGTCATTTCAATACACAACCAGTAATTGGATAATACCTATGTGTCCCAAAATAAAAAGTGCTTGTCAGACACTTCAAACAATATCTATCAGAATGGTCTATTGTGGCAGGTAGCCACCAGACCAGAAGAGATTCCAGCACAATGTAATATCAAAAACATGAAGCTTATTACTAACAAGTTAAAATGATAAAAGGGATCCTAAAAATAGGCAGGACCGAGACCCCAAAAAGGAAGGGGAGGCACAGCACAACAGAGCTGGTTAGAGCCCCCTGTTTAGATAAATGTAGAGACCACTATATGGGCCACAGTAAAGACAGGACTATATCCCGTCAATCACCAGGCAGTAGAATTCAGAAAAAAGAGACAGGAAAGAAATATAAGATATTAGTCCAAAATAGTGGCTATCCAAAAAATCAACAGCGGAGTCTGAAAATTCTACAAACCTTATGTCATAATATTCCGGTAAATGGGGCTGGAGATGCTCCCGTGAAATGAAATCGATACCTGGGTAGTGGGCATACTGTGCGGCTGCCGATGATGGCCAGAGGCAGTGCAGCAAGGCTGCGCTCTCCCTTCCCGCTTCTTCCGGGGCGTATGCAGTGAGGGCTGCCAGTGTATATAAATAGAGAGTGTGCGTTATTGGTAGGTGAACTCCGCGCTTGCTGTGAGCGCTGCCCGGTGGTCAACCCATCGGGCTATGGCAGCTTCTAGTCTCCCACGGACTATTGAGAGGATCAACACGCACATGTGTGAGCGCGCCCGTGGTCAACCATCGGGCTGGCAGTTTAGCTCCCACAGAGACATTGAGAGGTCAACACCGCACATGCTGTGAGCGCCACCCGTGTCAACCCTCGGCTATGGCAGCTTTCACACGAGACTATTGAGAGATCAACACCGGCATGCTGTGAGCGCCCCGGGTCAACCCATCGGGTAGCAGCTTCCCCACAGAGACTATCAGAGACAACACCGCACAGCTGTGGCGCCACCCGGGGTCAACCCATCGGGCTATGGCAGTCAACACGAGATTGGAGGATCAACCCGCGCATGCTGGAGCGCCGCCCGTGGTCAACCCATGGGTTATGGCAGCTTCTAGTCTCCACGAGACTATTGAGAGGATCAACACCGCATGCTGTGAGCGCCGCCCGTGTCACCCATCGGTTATGGCAGCTTTACCCACAGAGCTATGGGATCACACTCATGCTGTGAGCGCCCCGGTGTCAACCCATCGGCTGGCAGCTTCTACCCACAGAGACTATGAGAGGATCAACACGCGCATGCTGTGAGCGCCGCCCGGGTCAACCCATCGGCTATGGCAGCTTCTACCCACAGAGACTATTGAAGGATCAACACCGCCAGTGTGAGCGCGCCCGTGGTCAACCCACGGGTATGGCAGCTTTAGTCTCCCACAGAGACTATTGAGAGGATAACACGCCAGCTGTGACGCCCCCGTGGTCAACCCACGGTATGGCAGCTCTACCATTGGTCACACCAGTCGCGCCGGACCGTAGCAGCTTACCACAGAGTATTGAGGTCACACGCTGTGGCCCCGCACCCACGTTGCCTACAAGAGATAAATACGTCGTGGCCCCGTGCACCACGTATGGAGTCACCAGTTGGGCACCGTGGTACCCGTGCCTCGTTGGAGACTATGAGAGGTCAACACCGGCATGCTGTGAGCGCGCCCGGTGGTCAACCCATCGGGCTATGGCAGCTTCTAGCTCCCACAGGACTATTGAGAGGATCAACACGACATGCTGTGAGCGCGCCCGTGGTCAACCATCGGTTATGGCAGCTTCTACCCACAGAACTATTGAGAGGATCAACCGCACATGCTGTGAGCGCGCCCGGTGGTCAACCCATCGGGTTATGGCAGCTTCTAGTCTCCCACAGAGACTATTGAGAGGATCAACACCGCATGCTGTGAGCGCCGCCCGGTGGTCAACCCTCGGGCTAGGCAGCTTCTATCTCCCACAGAGACTATTGAGAGGATCAACACCGCATGCTGTGAGCGCCGCCCGGTGGTCAACCCATCGGGTATGGCAGCTTCTACCCACAGAGACTATTGAGAGGATCAACACCGCCATGCTGTGAGCGCCGCCCGGTGGTCAACCCATCGGGTTATGGCAGCTTTAGTCTCCACAGAGACTATTGAGAGGATCAAACGGCATGCTGTGAGCGCGCCCGGTGGTCAACCCATCGGGTATGGCAGCTTCTACCCACAGAGACTATTGAGAGGATCAACACTGCACATGCTGTGAGCGCCGCCCGGTGGTCAACCCATCGGGTTATGGCAGCTTCTAGTCTCCCACAGAGACTATTGAGAGGATCAACACCGCACATGCTGTGAGCGCGCCGGTGGTCAACCCATCGGGCTATGGCAGCTTCTATCTCCACAGAGACTATTGAGAGGATCAACACGCACATGCTGTGAGCGCGCCCGTGGTCAACCATCGGGTATGGCAGCTTCTACCCACAGAGACTATTGAGAGGATCAACACCGCACATGCTGTGAGCGCCGCCGGTGGTCAACCATCGGTATGGCAGCTTTGTCTCCCACAGAGACTATTGAGAGGATCAACACGCCATGCTGTGAGCGCCCCGGTGGTCAACCATCGGGTATGGCAGCTTTCCCACAGAGACTATTGAGAGGATCAACACCGCGCATGCTGTGAGCGCGCCGGGTCAACCCATCGGGTTATGGCAGCTTCTACCCACAGAGACTATTGAGAGGATCAACACCGCATGCTGTGAGCGCCGCCGTGGTCAACCCATCGGGTATGGCAGCTTCTAGTCTCCACAGAGACTATTGAGAGGATCAACACCGCCATGCTGTGAGCGCGCCGGTGGTCAACCCTCGGGCTATGGCAGCTTCTACCACAGAGACTATTGAGAGGATCAACACCGCGCATGCTGTGAGCGCGCCCGGTGGTCAACCCATCGGGTTATGGCAGCTTCTAGTCTCCCACAGAGACTATTGAGAGGATCAACACCGCACATGCTGTGAGCGCGCCCGGTGGTCAACCCATCGGGCTTATGGCAGCTTCTCCCACAGAGACTATTGAGAGGATCAACACCGCACATGCTGTGAGCGCCGCCCGGTGGTCAACCCATCGGGTATGGCAGCTTCTAGCTCCACAGAGACTATTGAGAGGATCAACACCGACATGCTGTGAGCGCCGCCCGGTGGTCAACCCATCGGGTATGCAGCTTCTAGTCTCCCACAGAGACTATTGAGAGGATCAACACCGCACATGCTGTGAGCGCCGCCCGGTGGTCAACCCATCGGGTTATGGCAGCTTCTAGCTCCCACAGAGACTATTGAGAGGATCAACACCGCGCATGCTGTGAGCGCCGCCCGGTGGTCAACCCATCGGGTTATGGCAGCTTTAGTCTCCCACAGAGACTATTGAGAGGATCAACACCGGCATGCTGTGAGCGCCGCCCGGTGGTCAACCATCGGGCTATGGCAGCTTCTAGTCTCCCACAGAGACTATTGAGAGGATCAACACCGCCATGCTGTGAGCGCCGCCCGGTGGTCAACCCATCGGGTTATGGCAGCTTCTAGTCTCCACAGAGACTATTGAGAGATCAACCTGCACATGCTGTGAGCGCCGCCCGGTGGTCAACCCATCGGTTATGGCAGCTTTAGTCTCCCACAGAGACTATTGAGAGGATCAACCCGCCATGCTGTGAGCGCCGCCCGGTGGTCAACCCATCGGTATGGCAGCTTCTAGTTCCCACAGAGACTATTGAGAGGATCAACACCGCACTGCTGTGAGCGCCGCCCGGTGGTCAACCATCGGTTATGGCAGCTTCTAGTCTCCCACAGAGACTATTGAGAGGATCAACACCGCACATGCTGTGAGCGCTGCCCGTGGTCAACCCATCGGGTTATGGCAGCTTCTAGTCTCCCACAGAGACTATTGAGAGGATCAACACCGCACATGCTGTGAGCGCCGCCCGGTGGTCAACCCATCGGGTTATGGCAGCTTCTAGTCTCCCACAGAGACTATTGAGAGGATCAACACCGCACATGCTGTGAGCGCCGCCCGGTGGTCAACCCATCGGGCTATGGCAGCTTCTACCCACAGACACTATTGAGAGAATCAACAACGCACATGCTGTGAGCGCCGCCCGGTGGTCAACCCATCGGGTTATGGCAGCTTATAGACTCCCACAGAGACTATTGAGAGGATCAACACCGCGCATGCTGTGAGCGCCGCCCGGTGGTCAACCCATCGGCTATGGCAGCTTCTACCCACAGAGACTATTGAGAGGATCAACACCGCACATGCTGTGAGCGCCGCCTGCTGGTCAACCCATCGGGTTATGGCAGCTTCTACCCACAGAGACTATTGAGAGGATCAACACCGCGCATGCTGTGAGCGCCGCCCGGTGGTCAACCCATCGGGCTATGGCAGCTTCTAGTCTCCCACAGAGACTATGAGAGGATCAACACCGCGCATGCTGTGAGCGCCGCCCGGTGGTCAACCCATCGGGCTATGGCAGCTTCTAGTCTCCCACAGAGACTATTGAGAGGATCAACTCTGCACATGCTGTGAGCGCCGCCCGGTGGTGAACCCATCGGGTTATGGCAGCTTCTAGTCTCCCACAGAGACTATTGAGAGGATCAACACCGCGCATGCTGTGAGCGCCGCCCGGTGGTCAACCCATCAGGTTATGGCAGCTTCTAGTCTCCCACAGAGACTATTGAGAGGATCAACACCGCACATGCTGTGAGCGCCGCCCGGTGGTCAACCCATCAGGTTATGGCAGCTTCTACCCACAGAGACTATTGAGAGGATCAACACTGCACATGCTGTGAGCGCTGCCCTGTGGTCAACCTATCGGGTTATGGCAGCTTCTAGTCTCCCACAGAGACTATTGAGAGGGTCAACACCGCACATGCTGTGAGCGCTGCCCGGTGGTCAACCCATCGGTTTATGGCAGCCTCTGGTCTCCCACAGAGATTATTGAGAGGATCAACACCGCGCATGCTGTGAGCGCCGCCCGGTGGTCAACCCATCGGGCTATGGCAGCTTCTACCCACAGAGACTATTGAGAGGATCAACACCGAGCATGCTGTAAGCGCCGCCTGTTGGTCAACCATCGGGCTATGGCAGCTTCTACCCACAGAAACTATTGAGAGGATCAACACCGCGCATGCTGTGAGCGCCGCCCGGTGGTCAACCCATCGGGCTATGGCAGCTTCTAGTCTCCCACAGAGACTATTGAGAGGATCAACACCGCGCATGCTGTGAGCGCCGCCCGGTGGTCAACCCATCGGGCTATGGCAGCTTCTAGTCTCTCACAGAGACTATTGAGAGGATCAACACCGCACATGCTGTGAGCGCCGCCCGGTGGTCAACCCATCGGGCTATGGCAGCTTCTGGTCTCCCACAGAGACTATTGAGAGGATCAACACCGCGCATGCTGTGAGCGCCGCCCGGTGGTCAACCCATCGGGCTATGGCAGCTTCTACCCACAGAGACTATTGAGAGGATCAACACGAGCATGCTGTGAGCGCCGCCTGTTGTCAACCATCGGCTATGGCAGCTTCTACCCACAGAAACTATTGAGAGGATCAACACGCGCATGCTGTGAGCGCCGCCGGTGGTCAACCATCGGGTTATGGCAGCTTCTAGTCTCCCACAGAGACTATTGAGAGGATCAACACCGCGCATGCTGTGAGCGCCGCCCGGTGGTCAACCCATCGGGCTATGGCAGCTTCTAGTCTCCCACAGAGACTATTGAGAGGATCAACACCGCACATGCTGTGAGCGCCGCCCGGTGGTCAACCCATCGGGCTATGGCAGCTTCTACCCACAGAGACTATTGAGAGGATCAACTCCGCGCATGCTGTGAGCGCCGCCCGCGGGTCAACCGATCGGGTTGTGGCAGCTTGTAGTCTCCTACAGAGACTATTGAGAGGATCAACACCACGCATGCTGTGAGCGCCCCCGGTGGTCAACCCATCGGGTTATGGCAGCTTCTACCACAGAGACTATTGAGAGGATCAACTCTGCACATGCTGTGAGCGCTGCCCTGTGGTCAACCTATCGGGTTATGGCAGCTTCTAGTCTCCCACAGAGACTATTGAGAGGATCAACACCGCACATGCTGTGAGCGCAGCCCGGTGGTCAACCCATCGGGTTATGGCAGCTTCTGGTCTCCACAGAGACTATTGAGAGGATCAACACCGCGCATGCTGTGAGCGCCGCCCGGTGGTCAACCCATCGGGCTATGGCAGCTTCTACCCACAGAGACTATTGAGAGGATCAACACCGAACATGCTGTGAGCGCCGCCTGTTGGTCAACCCATCGGGCTATGGCAGCTTCTACCCACAGAAACTATTGAGAGGATCAACACCGCGCATGCTGTGAGCGCCGCCCGGTGGTCAACCCATCGGGCTATGGCAGCTTCTAGTCTCCCACAGAGACTATTGAGAGGATCAACACCGCGCATGCTGTGAGCGCCGCCCGGTGGTCAACCCATCGGGCTATGGCAGCTTCTAGTCTCCCACAGAGACTATTGAGAGGATCAACACTGCACATGCTGTGAGCGCTGCCCTGTGGTCAACCTATCGGGTTATGGCAGCTTCTAGTCTCCCACAGAGACTATTGAGAGGATCAACACCGCGCATGCTGTGAGCGCCGCTGGTGGTCAACCCATCGGGCTATGGCAGCTTCTAGTCTCCACAGAGACTATTGAGAGGATCAACACCGCACATGCTGTGAGCGCCGCCCGGTGGTCAACCATCGGGCTATGGCAGCTTCTACCCACAGAGACTATTGAGAGGATCAACACGCACATGCTGTGAGCGCCGCCCGGTGGTCAAACCATCGGGTTATGGCAGCTTATAGTCTCCACAGAGACTATTGAGAGGATCAGCACCGCGCATGCTGTGAGCGCCGCCCGGTGGTCAACCATCGGGCTATGGCAGCTTCTACCCACAGAGACTATTGAGAGGATCAACACCGCACATGCTGTGAGCGCCGCCTGCTGGTCAACCATCGGGTTATGGCAGCTTCTACCCACAGAGACTATTGAGAGGATCAACACCGCGCATGCTGTGAGCACCGCCGGTGGTCAACCCATCGGGCTATGCAGCTTCTAGTCTCCCACAGAGACTATTGAGAGGATCAACACCGCGCATGCTGTGAGCGCCGCCCGGTGGTCAACCCATCGGGCTATGGCAGCTTCTACCCACAGAGACTATTGAGAGGATCAACACCGAGCATGCTGTGAGCGCCGCGTGGTCAACCCATCGGGCTATGGCAGCTTCTACCCACAGAAACTATTGAGAGGATCAACACCGCGCATGCTGTGAGCGCCGCCCGGTGGTCAACCCATCGGCTATGGCAGCTTCTAGTCTACCACAGAGACTATTGAGAGGATCAACACCGCACATGCTGTGAGCGCCGCCCGGTGGTCAACCATCGGCTATGGCAGCTTCTACCCACAGAGACTATTGAGAGGATCAACTCCGCGCATGCTGTGAGCGCCGCCCGGGGTCAACCGATCGGGTTATGGCAGCTTCTAGTCTCCACAGAGACTATTGAGAGGATCAACACCCGCATGCTGTGAGCGCCACCCGGTGGTCAACCCATCGGGTTATGGCAGCTTCTACCCACAGAGACTATTGAGAGGATCAACCGCACATGCTGTGAGCGCCGCCCGGTGGTCAACCCATCGGGCTATGGCAGCTTCTAGTCTCCCACAGAGACTATTGAGAGGATCAACACCGCACATGCTGTGAGCGCCGCCCGGTGGTCAACCCATCGGGCTATGGCAGCTTCTAGTCTCCCACAGAGACTATGAGAGGATCAACACCGCACATGCTGTGAGCGCCACCCGTGGTCAACCCATCGGGCTATGGCAGCTTCTACCCACAGAGACTATTGAGAAGATCAACACCGCGCATGCTGTGAGCGCCGCCGGTGGTCAACCCATAGGGTTATGGCAGCTTCTACCCACAGAGACTATTGAGAGGATCATCCCGCACATGCTGTGAGCGCCGCCTGGTGGTCAACCCATCGGGTATGGCAGCTTCTACCCACAGAGACTATTGAGAGGATCAACACCGCGCATGCTGTGAGCGCCGCCGCGGGTCAACCATCGGGTTATGGCAGCTTCTACCCACAGAGACTATTGAGAGGATCAACACCGCGCATGCTGTGAGCGCCGCCCGGTGGTCAAACCATCGGGTTATGGCAGCTTCTATTCCCACAGAACTATTGAGAGGATCAACACCGCGCATGCTGTGAGCGCCGCCCGGTGGTCAACCCATCGGGCTATGGCAGCTTCTAGTCTCCCACAGAGACTATTGAGAGGATCAACACCGCGCATGCTGTGAGCGCCGCCCGGTGGTCAACCCATCGGGCTATGGCAGCTTCTAGTCTCCCACAGAGACTATTGAGAGGATCAACACCGCGCATGCTGTGAGCGCCGCCCGGTGGTCAACCCATCGGGCTATGGCAGCTTCTATCTCCACAGAGACTATTGAGAGGATCAACACCGCGCATGCTGTGAGCGCCGCCCGGTGGTCAACCCATCGGGCTATGGCAGCTTCTAGTCTCCACAGAGACTATTGAGAGGATCAACACCGCCATGTTGTGAGCGCCGCCCGGTGGTCAACCCATCGGCTTATGGCAGCTTTAGTCTCCCACAGAGACTATTGAGAGGATCAACACCGCACATGCTGTGAGCGCCGCCGGTGGTCAACCCATCAGGTTATGGCAGCTTTAGTCTCCCACAGAGACTATTGAGAGGATCAACACCGCACATGCTGTGAGCGCGCCCGGTGGTCAACCATCGGGTTATGGCAGCTTCTAGTCTCCCACAGAGACTATTGAGAGGATCAACACCGCACATGCTGTGAGCGCCGCCCGGTGGTCAACCCATCGGGCTATGGCAGCTTCTAGTCTCCCACAGAGACTATTGAGAGGATCAACACCGCGCATGCTGTGAGCGCCGCCGCGTGGTCAACCATCGGGCTATGGCAGCTTCTACCCACAGAGACTATTGAGAGGATCAACACCGCACATGCTGTGAGCGCCGCCGTGGTCAACCCATCGGGCTATGGCAGCTTCTACCCACAGAGACTATTGAGAGGATCAACACCGCGCATGCTGTGAGCGCCGCCCGGTGGTCAACCCATCGGCTTATGGCAGCTTCTACCCACAGAGACTATTGAGAGGATCAACACCGCGCATGCTGTGAGCGCCGCCGGTGGTCAACCCATCGGGCTATGGCAGCTTCTACCCACAGAGACTATTGAGAGGATCAACACCGCGCATGCTGTGAGCGCCGCCGGTGGTCAACCCATCGGGCTATGGCAGCTTCTACCCACAGAGACTATTGAGAGGATCAACACCGCGCATGCTGTGAGCGCCGCCCGGTGGTCAACCCATCGGGCTATGGCAGCTTCTAGTCTCCACAGAGACTATTGAGAGGATCAACACCGCACATGCTGTGAGCGCCGCCCGGTGGTCAACCCATCGGGCTATGGCAGCTTCTACCCACAGAGACTATTGAGAGGATCAACTCCGCGCATGCTGTGAGCGCCGCCCGCGGGTCAACCGATCGGGTTATGGCAGCTTTAGTCTCCTACAGAGACTATTGAGAGGATCAACACCACGCATGCTGTGAGCGCCCCGGTGGTCAACCCATCGGGTTATGGCAGCTTCTACCCACAGGAGACTATTGAGAGGATCAAACTCTGCACATGCTGTGAGCGCCGCCGTGGTCAACCCATCGGGTTATGGCAGCTTCTAGTCTCCCACAGAGACTATTGAGAGGATCAACACCGCACATGCTGTGAGCGCCGCCCGGTGGTCAACCCATCGGGTTATGGCAGCTTCTAGTCTCCCACAGAGACTATTGAGAGGATCAACACGCGCAAATGTGAGCGCCGCCCGGTGGTCAACCCATCGGGCTATGGCAGCTTCTAGTCTCCACAGAGACTATTGAGAGGATCAACACCGCACATGCTGTGAGCGCCGCCCGTGGTCAAACCCATCGGGCTATGGCAGCTTCTACCCACAGACACTATTGAGAGGAATCAACACGCAATGCTGTGAGCGCCGCCGGTGGTCAACCCATCGGGCTATGGCAGCTTTAGCTCCCACAGAGACTATTGAGAGGATCAACACCGCGCATGCTGTGAGCGCCGCCCGGTGGTCAACCCATCGGGCTATGGCAGCTTCTACCCACAGAGACTATTGAGAGGATCAACACCGCACATGCTGTGAGCGCCGCCCTGTGGTCAACCATCGGGTTATGGCAGCTTCTACCCACAGAGACTATTGAGAGGATCAACACCGCGCATGCTGTGAGCGCCGCCGGTGGTCAACCCATCGGGCTATGGCAGCTTCTAGTCTCCCACAGAGACTATTGAGAGGATCAACACCGCGCATGCTGTGAGCGCCGCCCGGTGGTCAACCCATCGGGCTATGGCAGCTTCTAGTCTCCCACAGAGACTATTGAGAGGATCAACACCGCACATGTTGTGAGCGCCGCCCGGTGGTCAACCCATCGGGCTATGGCAGCTTCTACCCACAGAGACTATTGAGAGGATCAACACCGCACATGCTGTGAGCGCCGCCCGGTGGTCAACCCATCAGGTTATGGCAGCTTATAGTCTCCCACAGAGACTATTGAGAGGATCAACACCGCGCATGCTGTGAGAGCCGCCCGGTGGTCAACCCATCGGGCTATGGCAGCTTCTACCCACAGAGACTATTGAGAGGATCAACACCGCACATGCTGTGAGCGCCGCCTGGTGGTCAACCCATCGGGCTATGGCAGCTTCTACCCACAAAGACTATTGAGAGGATCAACACCGCGCATGCTGTGAGCGCCGCCCGGTGGTCAACCGATCGGGCTATGGCAGCTTCTTGTCTCCCACAGAGACTATTGAGAGGATCAACACCGCGCATGCTGTGAGCGCCGCCCGGTGGTCAACCCATCGGGCTATGGCAGCTTCTAGTCTCCCACAGAGACTATTGAGAGGATCAACACCGCACATGCTGTGAGCAATGCCTGGTGGTCAACCCATCGGGCTATGGCAGCTTCTACCCACAGAGACTATTGAGAGGATCAACACAGCGCTGCCGCAAGAAGAATTCCAGGAATAGTCAAAGTTCGAGGTGGTTTATTCAACGCGTTTCAGGGTTCAGGCGACCCCTTCGTCAGGACATAGCACTTGTTATCGCGGCAGCGCGGGGTTGATCCTCTCCTCCTCCTAAGTGTATACGTCTGACCCGTGGATCTGCAGCAGCCGCCATTATTACATGTCTTTTTATCGTCCTCACCAGGTGAGTAGTTCTCTTGAGGGTGTACCCTATGTAACGGGAGATAAGACCCTATTGTGCTTTTGTGTCTCCTATCTTCTATCTGCATGGAGACTATTGAAGCATGACAAAAGTAAAAAAAAAATTTTTTTTAAATATTACAAAAATAAAGAAATATAAAACTTCAAATCACCCCTCTATCACCCCATTCAAAATAAAAAAAAAATCACACATACACATATTTGGTATCGCCGCATTCAGAATTGCCTGATCAATAAAAAAAGGATTAATCTGATCGTTAAACGGCGTAGGGAGAAAAAAAAAGTCAAAACGCCAGAATTAAATTTTTTTAGTCGCCGTAACATTGCATTAAAATGCAGTAATGAGCGATCAAAAGATCGTATCTGCACCAAAATGGTATCAATAAAAACGTCAGCTCGTCACGCAAAAAATAAGCCCTCACCCGACCCGACATCACGAAAAATGGAGATGCTACGGGTATCGGAAAATGGAGGAATTGTTTTTCACCACTTAGATAAAGATCCTAGACATGTTTGGTGTCTGTGAACTCGTAATCACCTGGAGAATCATAACGGCAGCTCAGTTTTAGCATTTAGTGAACCTAGCAGAAAAGCCAAACAAAAAACAACTGTGGAATTGCACTTTTTTTTGCAATTTCACCGCACTTTGAATTTTTTTCCTGCTTTCCAGGGCACAACATGGTAAAACCAATGGTGTCATTCAAAAGTACAACAAAACAAGCCCTCTCATGGTCATTTTGACGGAAAAATAAAGTTATGGCTCTGGGAAAGAAGGGTAGCAAAAACCGAAAATACCTCTGGTCATGAAGGGGTTAAAAAAGTTTTCCATGACTATTATGCTAATTTCTATACCTGCGGATGTGACATGGCCTTGGGTGAGCCGCTTTCTTAGAGGACCTGCCCCTTTAAAGTTGTCTGAGGAGCAGTAGTCATTGCTTGACTCCCAATTACTGAAATGAGACAATGGAGGCTTTCAGGCCCCTTCCTCACATAGGACCCCCCTGGGATTACCTATATAAACCCGATATCAATAAGTTTTAAGGAGTAATGGAAACACTCCACTCTGTGCAGGATTTGGTGTTTTTCTAGCCTCAATTAGGGAGGCCCTGTTGGTGGTTACGGTGACGCTCAGGAAGGACACCTGTTCCCCTGATTCATACTGTTGTGCCCGGTAAAGCTAGGGATATTAATATACACCGCTCATTTAGGGTAAACCTCAGGTTCTGCTGTGTCTCTCCTTACTTGTAAGACCGGTCATTTTCCTGGGTGGTCTTACACTTGAGGGCTCCTCAGGAGAGTACATATCAAACCCAAGTTTTCATACTGGATTCAGCTAGTGTCCGATGTAGCCCGAGTTCGCACGGACTTGGATATCTCTGGTACATTTCCCCTTGGAGCTGGTACTACACAGGATCAGCCCCCGTCCCTCTCCTGTTGGCATGGACAATGGAGCCCTCGGCGGTTGCTGTACGTCATTCTTCATTTATTGTAGGTGTCCAGGGGGGTGACAGAGTTGGAAAACTATCTTTATTCGTGGACGCCACAATAGTATTTCTAACAGATATGGGTCCTACCCTGACCGCGGTGTTCCATCCCATGGACAGATTTGGAATATTCTCTGGCTTGAGAATTTGGTGAAATCGTCCGTCTTCTGGCTCACAATTTCTTATGGACAATCTCCTGGGTCAGCTGGTCTTGTGTCTCTCAGGTCAGATATCTTGGGTGTCAGGTCCTCCCTATTCTACAGCAGTATAGGAAGATAACTAAGAATGGGCGGTGAGGTGGAAGTTTGGGTTCTAGTAGCTGACCCAAACTTTTCAGAGTTTGGGTACCAGAACTGTACACAAACTTCCACCAGATCCCGAACCACATTGAAAATAATGGAAACCGGAACTTGTAGGAGGGAAAAAAACTCTCTCCCTCTCTTTCGAATTCCTCCAAACACTGCACCGGACTTCAGAAGACAGTCGTGTTAGTCGTTCAAGCCCGAACAGTGACTGTCCGGTAGGAAAGCCGAACATTTAAGTTTGGGTTCGCCCATCTATAAAGTTAACCCTTTGGTGGAAGCTGCTGAGAAGAAACTTAAGGTGTAGTCTACTCTCCCTTTATCACGCTTCGGTAAAATTTATATTTTTCCCAATTTCTCTTTATTTCTTGCTTGTCCTATTTTCCTTGGTGTTATTCCATGGTCTTGATACGATTTTACACTCATTTTACAAGCAGGGCAGATGCCTTACACTCAAGCGGGACATGCAGACCCTGAAGTAGTCCAGAGGTCTAGTGGCCCCTTGTATGTGTAATTATTATCTAGCAGCACAATTATTGTATGCAAACTGGTGGCTAGACTTGGATATGAGGAACTCCGCCACGACTTTATGGAGAGCCTCCTCGGCCCTTACACAGCGTGCAGAATTATTTGGTAATTTGTGCCTCTGATGAGGATTTGTTCCTGTTAGTCTCCAGTGTCATCAGTCCAGAAGGTTAATAGACCCAAAACTTGAATTTGTTAGAAAAATCACATTTCTGACATTTCCACAGCTGTCACGGCGATATAGTAATACACTGGGTGACATAAGTACTGATCACGTCAGCAATGTTCTCAATAAATCTATGGTAAAGTGGCTCAGGTATAGGAAACAAAGGGCGGTTATTAATGGAGCACACTCGGACTGGGTCACGGTTAGCAGTGGGGTACCACAGGGGTCGGTGTTGGGTACCGCAGGGGTTGGTGTTGGGTACCGCAGGGGTCGGTGATGGGTACCACAGGGGTCGGTGTTGGGTACCGCAGGGGTTGGTGTTGGGTACCGCAGGGGTTGGTGTTGGGTACCGCAGGGGTCGGTGTTGGGTACCGCAGGGGTCGGTGTTGGGTACCGCAGGGGTTGGTGTTGGGTACCGCAGGGGTTGGTGTTGGGTACCGCAGGGGTTGGTGTTGGGTACCGCAGGGGTCGGTGATGGGTACCACAGGGGTCGGTGTTGGGTACCGCAGGGGTTGGTGTTGGGTACCGCAGGGGTTGGTGTTGGGTACCGCAGGGGTCGGTGTTGGGTACCACAGGGGTCGGTGTTGGGTACCGCAGGGGTTGGTGTTGGGTACCGCAGGGGTTGGTGTTGGGTACCGCAGGGGTCGGTGTTGGGTACCGCAGGGGTTGGTGTTGGGTACCGCAGGGGTCGGTGATGGGTACCACAGGGGTCGGTGTTGGGTACCGCAGGGGTTGGTGTTGGGTACCGCAGGGGGTCGGTGTTGGGTACCGCAGGGGTTGGTGTTGGGTACCGCAGGGGTCGGTGTTGGGTACCGCAGGGGTCGGTGTTGGGAACCGCAGGGGTCAGTATTGGGGCCGCTTCTCTTTAACATATTTATTAATGACCTTGTAGGGGGCATACAGAGTAGTATTTCAATATTTGCAGATGACACTAAACTCTGCAGGGTAATAAATACAGAGGAGGATAATTTTATATTACAGGAGGATTTATGTAAACTAGAAGCTTGGGCTGATAAATGGCAAATGAGCTTTAATGGGGATAAATGTAAGGTCATGCACTTGGGTAGAACAAATAAGATGTATAATTATGTGCTTAATTGTAAAACACTGGGCAAAACTGTCACTGAAAAAGACCTGGGTGTATGGGTGGACGACAAACTCACATTTAGTGGCCAATGTCAGGCAGCTGCTGCCAAGGCAAATAAAATAATGGGATGCAGTAAAAGAGGCATAGATGCTCATGAGGAGAACATAATTTTACCTCTATACAAGTCACTGGTGCGACCACACTTAGAATACTGTGTGCAGTTCTGGTCTCCGGTGTATAAGAAAGACATAGCTGAACTGGAGCGGGTGCAGAGAAGAGCGACCAAGGTTATTAGAGAACTGGGGGGTCTGCAATACCAGGACAGGTTATTAGAGAACTGGGGGGTCTGCAATACCAGGACAGGTTATTAGAGCACTGGGGGGTCTGCAATACCAGGACAGGTTATTAGAGAACTGGGGGGTCTGTAATACCAGGACAGGTTATTAGAGAACTGGGGGGTCTGCAATACCAGGACAGGTTATTAGAGAACTGGGGGGTCTGCAATACCAGGACAGGTTATTAGAGCACTGGGGGTCTGCAATACCAGGACAGGTTATTAGAGAACTGGGGGGTCTGCAATACCAGGACAGGTTATTACACTGGGGGTATTTAGTTTGGAGAAATGAAGGCTTAGGGGTGATCTTATTACAATGTATAAATATATGAGGGGACAGTACAAAGACCTTTCTAATGATCTTTTTACTCTTAGACCTGTGACGGGGACGAGGGGGCATCCTCTACGTCTGGAGGAAAGAAGGTTTAGCCATAATCACAGATGCAGATTCTTTACTGTAAGAGCAGTGAGACTATGGAGCTCTCTGCCGTCTAATGTTGTAATGAGGGATTCCTTACTAACATGTAAGAAGGGACTGGATGAAAAGTATAATATTACAGGCTATATTCACTAGTTTCCTAGATACAGCGTTGATCCAGGGATCTAGTCTGATTGCCGGATGTGGAGTCGGGAAGGAATTTTTTTTCCCCAATGTGAAGCTTACTGTTTGCCACTTGGGGTTTTTTTTGCCTTCCTCTGGATCAACATGTTAGGGCAGGTTAGGATAGGATATGGGGGGAACTAGATGGACTTAAAGTCTTCCTTCAACCTTAATAACTATGTTACTATATTGTCATGAAATTCTCCACAGATGTCGGGAACGACCCGTCCAATCCACACAGGACAGAAATCACCAGAATGTCCATAAATTATGTGGAATGAGAAATGACGCCGGTAAAGTATGGAACACGTTACTGAAATGACCAATTAATACTTGGTACAAAAGCTTTTGTTGTTGATGATGAAGCTTCCAGACGCCTCCTGTGTGGAGAAACTAGTCGCAGGCATTGCTCAGGTGGGATTTTGTCCATTCTTCCACACAAACACTTGTCACATCCTGAAGCTTCCGTGGCTCCTTCTATGTTCTAAGTTCCTTCCATACATTTTCTGTCGGACTCTGGTCCAGTGATCGTCTCACACATTCTAGCAGATTTATTTTCGCTCTCTGACACCAGTGGAGAGATTTCTCGGCTGTGTGTTTGGGATTATTGTCTCGCTGAAATGTCCTCCTGCGTTTCACCATCATCCTGGTAGATGGCAGCAGATTTTCATCAGCAATGTCTCGTACATTTGTCCATTCATCCTTCCTTCAATTATATGAAATTGGTCAGTGCCATATACTGAAAATCAGCCTCACACCATGGTGTTCCCATCTCTACGCTCACTGTTGTGCGGTATTGTTGGGGTGATATGCAGTGCTTTTTATACTCCAAACATGGTGTGTATTATGACAACCAAAGAGTTCAATCTTGGTCTCATCTGACCAGACTACATTCTCCCAGCATGTCACAGGCTTGTCTAAATGTGGTGGAGCAAACTGTAAACACGCTTGACCGTGCTTTTTATTCAGCAATGGCGTCTGAGCGTGCATACAGGCCATGGAGGTTGTGTGGTGAGCGTGCATACAGGCCATGGAGGTTGTGTGGTGAGCGTGCATACAGGCCATGGAGGTTGAGTGGTGAGCGTGCATACAGGCCATGGAGGTTGTGTGGTGAGCGTGCATACAGGCCATGGAGGTTGTGTGGTGAGCGTGCATACAGGCCATGGAGGTTGTGTGGTGAGCGTGCATACAGGCCATGGAGGTTGTGTGGTGAGCGTGCATACAGGCCATGGAGGTTGTGTGGTAAGCGTGCATACAGGCCATGGAGGTTGTGTGGTGAGCGTGCATACAGGCCATGGAGGTTGCGTGCATACGGGCCATGGAGGTTGCATGCTGAGCGTGCATACAGGCCATGGAGGTTGCGTGCTGAGCGTGCATACAGGCCATGGAGGTTGCGTGCTGAGCGTGCATACAGGCCATGTAGGCTGCGTGCTGAGCGTGCATACAGGCCATGGAGGTTGCGTGCTGAGCGTGCATACAGGCCATGGAGGTTGCGTGGTGAGTGTGCATACAGGTCATGGAGGTTGCGTGCTGAGCATGCATACAGGCCATGGAGGTTGTGTGGTGAGCGTGCATACAGGCCATGGAGGTTGCGTGCTGAGCGTGCATACAGTTCATGGAGGTTGCGTGCTGAGCATGCATACAGGCCATGGAGGTTGTGTGGTGAGCGTGCATACAGGCCATGGAGGTTGTGTGGTGAGCATGCATACAGGCCATGGAGGTTGTGTGGTGAGCGTGCATACAGGTCATGGAGGTTGCGTGCTGAGCATGCATACAGGTCATGGAGGTTGTGTGGTGAGCGTGCATACAGGTCATGGAGGTTGCGTGCTGAGCGTGCATACAGGTCATGGAGGTTGTGTGGTGAGCGTGCATACAGGCCATGGAGGTTGTGTGGTGAGTAGTGTTGAGCATTCCGATACCGCAAGTATCGGGTATCGGCCGATATTCGCTGTATCGGAATTCCGATACTTAGTTCCGATATTTTCCATATATCGTATACCGGAATCGGAAGTTCCCATAATTCTTTGCGAGGCAATGTGATTTTAGTCAGCCAATGAGGAATCTTATGAAGTGTGGGCACATCCTGTAATGCTGCGGTCATCTTAACTAATGGCATGGCTGTGATTGGCTGCTGAAATGATGTCAGAATGCACTATAAAAGGCGCCGCCGCCATTTTAGCATCACTGTGCTGTGAATTCAGTAAGGGACAGAACGCTGCTGTGCTGACTCTGAGGGACAGTTAGATATTGCGATTTAGTGTACTGTGCTGTAGGCAGGCTAGTTTACCAACCGCTGTGTAAAGCTTCATTTTGCCAGTGTTGTTTTAACAGCTCTGTGCAAGGTGTGTGTGTGACAGTGCAGGTGACGCTGCAGTTTGCTCTGCATCCACCGCTGTCTGTAGGCATCTGCACGTGTCACTCACAGACTCTTTTTTTTTTCTTCAGTGTAATTCTTGCTGCTCCATGCAATTTAACTATTAGTGTGACGCGCTTCCATCCGTATCCAATACATTGGTTGCAAACACTATAGAAGTAGACAAAGGAGTAGCCTTTCACAGATTGTGGACAGTTGTGTTTCAGTGTTCACTTCAGTCTGTGTTTTTTATTTTTTGAGTGCACATCACGCTCCAGTTACATGTTCAAGCACTGCTGCTTGTACTCTGCTGAACGTGTCTCAGTGCCTCATCCTTTTCATTTATCTCCAATTGGTTCTGCTCCATTCCATTTAAAATCTAATCTATTAGTGTGACGCGCTTCCATCCGTATCCAATACATTGGTTGCAAACACTATAGAAGTAGACAAAGGAGTAGCCTTTCACAGATTGTGGACAGTTGTGTTTCAGTGTTCACTTCAGTCTGTGTTTTTTATTTTTTGAGTGCACATCACGCTCCAGTTACTTGTTCAAGCACTGCTGCTTGTACTCTGCTGAGCGTGTCTCAGTGCCTCATCCTTTTCATTTATCTCGAATTGGTGCTGCTCCATTATATTTGAAAAAAATCTAATCTATTAGTGTGACGCGCTTCCATCCGTATACAATACATTGGTTGCAAACACTATAGAAGTACAGAAAGGAGCCTTTCACAGATAGTGAACAGTTGTCTGCAGTGTTCACTGCAGTCTCTGAGGAATAACCACACTTAGGCCTTATAACTTTTCTGACTTTCTTTATCAATCTACCAAGATGAAGAAGGCAGGGAGTAAGGCACGTGGTCGTGGCCGTGGAGTTTCAGCAGGGAGAGGACGTGGGGTGTTGTGAATGGGTTTGAGATGAGTTCTGAGCAGAGGCCCCCTCTGGTGGTTACAAGCGGTACTACTGAGGATTGTGAGGACTGGGAATCAGGTGTTACTGATTGGTCTTATATAAGGGAGTCATTTTCCCATCAGGGTTGCCGGTGATCAATTGTTCTGGTCTGAATCCTTCTTTCCAGTTTCCCTTGTAGCCTGCTGTGTCGTGTCTGCATCTCCTGCTATCAGATAAGACAATTTCTTATTTTGTGTTTTTGCTATATTTTTGCATTTTGTCCTGCTCTTCTTTGGGGGCCTTCAGGGTCCCCTCCGGGGGCTTCTGCCCTCTCAGTTTAGTTCAGCCACTGAGTTTTGTTCTTTTGCTTTTTCCAGTTTTTTTTCAGTGTCTGCTGTTTTGATTTTTTTACACCAGAGAACTAATTTAGGTGGTAGAGGTCGTGTGATCTCAGGTGATTTTGAAATTAGTAGAGTTGGTGCTTTTCAGGGTTTTTTTGGGATTGCAGTAAGTACCCTTCCTATCCTTTTCTATTTAGATAGTTTGGGCCCCAGCGTTTGCTCATACTATTTTCTTTCTGTGTCAGTATTTCCTCTTGTCTAACCGCCATTACATGTTTGGGGGCTTTCTATTATCTTTGGGGTTCTGCTCCGGGGCAGATAGCTTTTCCTATATCTATCTTTAGGTGTAGTTAGTTTCTCAGGCTGTGACGAGGCGTCTAGGACCAACGTAGGAACGCTCCACGGCTGCCTCTAGTTGCGGTGGTTAGTCAGGGTACTGCAATCTCATAGTTTCCAACTGCTCTGGTGTATTGCCTTTTTTACCTGCACTCCTCAGCTACCGTAACATAACAGTATCACCGGCCCTAAAAGTTGTATGGTACTCACAGAAGGGAAAGAATGTTTTGAAGGAAGAAAAGTTGTCAGAGATATTTTTCTGTTTGTTGCATTTTTTTTTTCCTCTGTATCTCTGGGTGCTGGGGAGGATCTTTTCTCCCAATGGAGTTTGCACAGTTGTCTGGCCGTGTGGATCAGCTTGCCACTGAGGTTCAGAGTATTGCTGCATATCTTGCTAGGTTGCCTGTTGTGGAACCTAGGATCCCCATGCCAGATTTGTTTTTAGGGGATCGAGCTAAGTTTCAGAATTTCAAAAATAATTGTAAATTGTTTTTTGCCTTAAAATCTAAGTCCTCAGGAAACGCAGCGCAGCAGGTTCAAATTATCATCTCTCTCCTTCGCGGCGATCCTCAGGATTGGGCTTTTTCCCTGATACCTGGGGATCCTGTTTTGAGTGATGTTGATGCATTTTTTCAGGCTTTGGGGTTATTGTACGATGAGCCTAATGTCACTGATCAAGCTGAAAAAGCCTTGTTGGCATTAAATCAGGGGCTTGATGACGCTGAGTTATACTGTCAGAGATTCCGTAGGTGGGCAGTCCTGACCAAATGGAATGACGACGCTTTGGCGGCCCTTTTCCGGAAGGGTCTGTCGGATAATGTAAAGGATGTTATGGTGGGATTCCCTGTCCCCTCTGGTCTCAATGATTCTATGTCATTAGCGATTCAAATTGACAGACGTTTGCGTGAGCGGAGAAGTATGCGTGGAGTGGTGTTGCCTTGTGAACCAGCTTCTGAACCCATGCAGTGTGATGGAGTGGTGTCTGGGGCACAGCGTCATGATTTTCGAAAGCGCAATGGGTTATGTTTCTACTGTGGTGATGCCTCTCATGCTATTTCAGTCTGCCCTAAGCGGGGAAGACGTTTTGCACGCTCAGTTGTCTTGGGTAGTGTTCAGACTAAGTTTTTATTAACTGTCACTCTGATATGCTCTCTGTCCTCATTTTCTGCTCAGGCTTTCGTTGATTCTGGAGCAGCTATTAACCTGATGGATTATGATTTTGCTAAACGTTGTGGGTTTTCCTTGATACCCCTACAGAAGTCTATTCCTTTACTGGGGATCGATTCTACCCCTTTGGCTGAGAATAAACCCCAGTTTTCTACTCAGGTGATAATGAGGGTTGAACCTGATCACCAGGAGTGCTGCAAATTTTTGGTTCTATATAATCTGCATGACATTATAGTGCTGGGTTTCCCTTGGTTACAGTCTCATAATCCTGTTTTGGATTGGAAATCTGTGTCTGTAACCAGTTGGGGCTGCCAATGTGTTAATACCAACACTCCTGTTTTTTCTGCCTCCCCCCCAGGCTGAGGATGTTCCTGACTTTTTGTTTGATTTTTCTGATGTGTTTAGCGAAAGTAAATCTGCATCCTTGCCTCCCCATAGGAGCTATGACTGCGCTATTGAATTAGTGCCAGGTAGTAAATTCCCTAAAGGTCGCCTTTTTAACTTGTCTGTACCTGAACATGACGCTATGCGGTCTTATATCAAGGAATCATTGGAGAAGGGTCATATCAGACCATCCTCTTCACCCTTAGGTGCCGGTTTTTTCTTTGTGGCCAAAAAAGATGGTTCATTAAGGCCGTGTATTGATTATCGTCTCTTGAACAATATTACTGTGAAATATCAATACCCGTTACCCTTGATTTCTGACCTGTTTTCCAGGGTGAAAAACGCTACTTGGTTTACCAAGCTTGACCTCAGGGGGGCGTATAACCTTATTCGCATTAAGCACGGGGATGAATGGAAGACGGCATTTAACACCCCTGAAGGGCATTTTGAGTACCTTGTGATGCCCTTTGGGCTCACTAATGCTCCTTCCGTCTTCCAGTCCTTCATGAATGACATTTTCAGGGATTTTGTGGACAAGTTTCTGATTGTTTATTTGGATGATATCTTGATTTTTTCTAATGACTGGGACTCTCATGTGAAACATGTTCGAACTGTATTCCAGATTTTGAGAGAGAATGCTCTGTATGTGAAGGGATCAAAGTGTCTTTTTGGCGTACAGAAGATCTCATTTCTGGGATTCATTTTGTCCCCATCTGTTATTGAAATGGACCCGGTCAAGGTTCAGGCCATCTGTGATTGGGTCCAACCTACTTCATTAAAGGCTCTTCAGAGATTTTTGGGTTTTGCCAATTTTTATCGTAAATTTATTGGTAATTTCTCGGTTATTGTTAAACCATTAACTGATTTGACCAGAAAGGGTTCTGATGTGGTGAATTGGCCTCCTGAGGCAGTCTCTGCGTTTCAGGAACTTAAGCAGAGATTCACTTCTGCTCCTGTTCTACGGCAGCCTGATGTTTCTCTGCCATTTCAGGTGGAGGTTGATGCCTCTGAAATTGGGGCAGGTGCCGTTTTGTCCCAAAAAGATCCAGAGACCTCTAAAAGTAACCCTTGTGCCTTTTTCTCTCGAAAATTTTCTCCTACTGAACGTAATTATGACGTGGGTAATCGGGAGTTATTGGCCATGAAGTGGGCTTTTGAAGAGTGGAGACATTGGCTGGAGGGAGCCAAACATCAGGTGGTGGTCCTTACGGACCATAAGAATCTGGTCTATCTGGAATCTGCCAAGCGACTCAATCCTAGACAGGCCAGGTGGGCCTTGTTTTTCACACGTTTTAATTTTGTGGTTTCCTTTCTTCCTGGCACTAAGAATGTTAAGGCGGATGCCCTCTCGAGGAGTTTCCTTGCGGACTCTCCTGAGCTATCTGATCCCTCTGTTATTTTGAAGGAGGGTGTAGTTCTTTCCGCCATCTCGCCCAATTTGAGACTTGCTCTGGAGGGGTGTCAGGAGGATAGGCCCGAGCGCTGCCCTGTTGGAAAATTGTTTGTCCCGGACCAATGGAAAAAGAGTGTGATGTCTGAGATTCATTGTTCCGCATTGGCTGGGCATCCCGGAATTTTTGGTACCAGAGACTTGGTTAGTCGGTCCTTTTGGTGGTCTACCTTGTCTCGCGATGTCAGGGAATTTGTGCAGTCCTGCGGGACTTGCTCTCGCTCCAAGCCTTGCTCTCGCTCTAGTGGTTTGTTGATGCCATTGCCTGTGCCCAAGAGACCATGGACCCATATCTCTATGGATTTCATTTCCGATCTTCCTGTTTCTCAGAGAATGACCACCATCTGGGTAATTTGTGATAGGTTTTCCAAAATGATACATCTTGTGCCATTACCTAAGTTGCCTTCCTCCTCTGAATTGGTGCCGTTGTTCCTTCAGCACGTGGTTCGTTTACACGGCATTCCTGAGAACATTGTGTCTGACAGAGGAGTCCAGTTTGTTTCCAGATTTTGGAGGACTTTTTGTTCTAAACTGGGTGTTCAATTGTCTTTCTCCTCGGCATTTCATCCTCAGACCAATGGTCAAACTGAGAGAACAAACCAGACATTGGAGACTTATCTAAGATGCTTTGTGTCTGCTGATCAGGATGACTGGGTCTCTTTTTTGCCTTTGGCTGAGTTTGCTCTTAATAATAGGGCTAGCTCTGCCACTTTGATGTCTCCGTTTTTCTGTAATTCTGGGTTTCACCCTCGATTTTCTTCAGGACAGACGGAGGCTTCTGTCTGTCCAGGTGTTGACTCTGTTGTTGAGCGTATGCAGCAGATTTGGGACCAGGTAGTGGAGAGGTTGTCCCTCTCTCAGGAGAAGGCCCAGCGGTTTGCTAACCGGCATAGGACTGATGGTCCTCGGTTTAAAGTGGGGGACTTGGTCTGGTTGTCCTCAAAGAATATTCCTATGAGAGTAGCATCTCCTAAATTTAAGCCTAGGTTCATTGGACCTTATAAGATCATGGAGATTATTAATCCTGTTTCTTTTCGTTTGCTTCTTCCAGGGACATTTAAGATCCATAACGTGTTCCACAAGTCCTTGTTGAAGAGGTTTGTTGAGCCAGTGGTTCCTGCTGCTGTGCCTCCTGACCCTGTTTTGGTTGAGGGCAATCTGGAGTATGTGGTTGAGAAAATATTAGATTCTCGTTTTTCTAGACGAAGACTCCAGTATTTGGTTAAATGGAGAGGTTATGGTCAGGAAGACAATTCTTGGGTGTTTGCTTCGGACATCCATGCTAGGAGACTTATCCGTGCGTATCATAGAACTCATCCTGACCGACCTGGTTGCTCAAATGAGGGTTCGGTGACCCCTCCTCAAGGGGGGGGTACTGTTGTGAATGGGTTTGAGATGAGTTCTGAGCAGAGGCCCCCTCTGGTGGTTACAAGCGGTACTAGTGAAGATTGTGAGGACTGGGAATCAGGTGTTACTGATTGGTCTTATATAAGGGAGTCATTTTCCCATCAGGGTTGCCGGTGATCAATTGTTCTGGTCTGAATCCTTCTTTCTAGTTTCCCTTGTAGCCTGCTGTGTCGTGTCTGCATCTCCTGCTATCAGATAAGACAATTTCTATTTTTGTTTTTACTATATTTTTGCATTTTTTCCTGCACTTCTGTGGGGCCTTCAGGGTCCCCTCCGGGGGCTTCTGCCCTCTCAGTTTAGTTCAGCCACTGAGTTTTGTTCTTTTGCTTTTTCCAGTTTTTTCAGTGGCTGCTGTTTTGATTTTTTTACACCAGAGAACTAATTTAGGTGGTAGAGGTCGTGTGATCTCAGGTGATTTTGAAATTAGTAGAGTTGGTGTTTTTTCAGGGTTTTCTGAGATTGCAGTAAGTACCCTTCCTGTCCTTTTCTATTTAGATAGTTTGGGCCCCAGCGTTTGCTCATACTATTTTCTTTCTGTGTCAGTATTTCCTCTTGTCTAACCGCCATTACATGTTTGGGGGCTTTCTATTATCTTTGGGGTTCTGCTCCGGGGCAGATAGCTTTCCTATTTCTATCTTTAGGTGTAGTTAGTTTCTCAGGCTGTGACGAGGCGTCTAGGACCAACGTAGGAACGCTCCACGGCTGCCTCTAGTTGCGGTGGTTAGTCAGGGTACTGCAATCTCATAGATTCCAACTGCTCTGGTGTATTTCCTTTTTTTCCTGCACTCCTCAGCTACCGTAACATAACAGTGGGGATTCTGTGGCTGCTGCCGCACCCAGTGACACAGCATCCACCAGTTTTCCCCGTGAGCGTTCCTTTATGCGCACTTTTGTAGGAGCTCAGCGTACCCCCCTGCTGCGGGAAGAACAAATTGAAGCCGTTGTTGGTTGGATGGCAGCCAATGCATCGACTTCAATTCCTTCCACCTCCTCTCAGGACCACAGCACTGTTGAACAACCATCTGTCTCTTCACCGCCTGCCAAATTGCCCAGGCAGTCAGAGAGTTCTGAACTGGAGCCAGCTGAGTCTCTGCTTCTGTTCTCAGAATCTGTTGGCTTGCAAACAGGGGCCCAGCCAAGCAGCATTCTGGAATGTGAAGAAGAGGCAGTATGCAGTGATGCGCAACAGCTGTGTCTCTCTGAATGTGAAGAGGCGGGTGAGCCAGTGCCGATGGTCAGCACACCGCAGAACGCATCTGATGATGATGAGACTCAGGTGCCATTTTCTGTTGAGCATGGTGCTGGCCAGACCACCCAACAGCAGCAGGTGTTGGAAGAGGGTAGTGGAGATGATGAGGTCCAAGACCCAACATGGCGTGAGGAACAGGAAGGTGGTGGTAGCAGCTCTGAGGAAGAGATTTCCCCAACGGTCCAAACAGTAGGGAGAGGTAGGCTGCAGACTCGGTTGCCTGTAGCCTCCAGTTTGGCACCCGTTTGTAGCAGTTCTCTTCCAACAGCCAAAACGGGCGCTCCCAGGACTTGCACTGCGTGGTCCTTTTTTGACACACTTGCAGATGATATTTGTTATGTCAAATGCAAGCTGTGTAATCAAAAAGTAAAAAGAGGTAAAAATGTCAGTAACCTTAATACCACAAATATGTGGAAACATGTGCGGTCAAAGCACGTGGTTGAGTTCCAAAGACGCACTAGAGATGTAGGCCAACCTACAGCAGCACCTACATCTTCAGCTCGTGTTGGAGCCTCTTCCTCCAGCTCACACACAGCTGGTTCGGCTTCCTCACAGGATCGCCATGCAAGAACCTCTGTCACTGTTGTCCAGAGACCCAGTGTTATTCCACCCACAGCTGCAAGTTCCCTGTCATCCTCACACTCCCAGGCCACAAAACAGCCATCGGTAGCACAGGCATGGGATAAAAGACGGCCATACTCGGCAAACCATCCACGAGCACAGGCTCTGAATGCTGGCATTGCAAAACTCCTGTCCCTTGAAATGCTGTCATTCAGGCTGGTGGAGACTGACAGTTTCCGTAACTTAATGGCATTGGCAGTCCCACAATACAATGTGCCCAGCCGATTTTATTTCAGCAGGCAAGCCGTCCCTGGTCTGCAAAAGCATTTGAGGGAAAAATTAAACATGCGCTACTAAACGCCGTCAGTAGCAAGGTCCACCTGACCACCGATGCGTGGACCAGTACCCATGGCCAGGGACGATACCTTTCCCTCACTGCCCATTGGGTCAATGTTGTGGAGCCGGGTACAGATCTTGCGAGTGGCGCTGTACGTGTTCTGCCAACTCCAAGGATTGCAGGAATCAAGTCTGTCCACATTGACTCCTCCTCCTACTCCAGTTCCTCAGAATCATCGCTGCAGGAGCCGTCACGGTCTACCTCCACATGGACCCGTGAACGCTTACCTGATGCGACCGATATGAGCACAGCCGTGGCCAAACGTCAACAGGCCGTCCTGAAATTAATTTCCATGGGGAATCGAAGCCACACAGCGCAGGAGCTCTGGAATGCCATCAAGCAGGAGAGCGACGTGTGGTTTTTGCCAGCGAATCTCCAGCCAGGCTTGGTAGTGTGTGACAATGGCCGAAATCTGGTGGCAGCTCTGGGCCTTGGCAACCTCACTCACATACCATGTCTGGCACATGTGCTCAACTTGGTCGTGCAGAGTTTTTTGAGGGACTATCCGGATCTTGATGCACTGCTGCACAAGGTCCGCCTAGAGTGCGCTCACTTGCGACGTTCCAGCATGGCCAGATCGCGCATTGCAGCTCTGCAACGCAGATTTCGCCTTCCTGAACATCGCATCATATGTGACGTACCCACTAGGTGGAATTCCACGTTACATATGTTGGAGCAGTTGTGTGAGCAGCAGCCAGCAGTAATGGAGTATCAGCTGCATCAGGCGCAATCAACTCGCAATTTGCGCCGTTCACACTTCACCACTACTGAGTGGGCCTCTATGAAGGACATCTGCCACGTTTTGCGTGCGTTTGATGAGTCAACGCAGATGGCGAGTGCAGATGATGCACTAGTCAGCCTGACTGTCCCCCTTATCTGCCTGCTTCAAAAAACACTGCAAGCACTAAGGGATGAGGTTTTGGAAGAGGTGGAGGATGAGGAGTCACAAATTCCATCACCTTCTGGACAGTCAGCGCAACGTGGTTCCTCACAAAGGGCTGGGCAGGGCTCACTTTGTGAGGAGGATGAGGAGGAGTCAATGGAGGAGGAAGACATCGCTCCAGAGGGAGGTACACAACGCTCTAGTCAGTATGTAGAGCGAGGGTGGGGTGATGCAGAGGAGGCAGAGATGACGCCTCTTCCAGAGGACAGCCTTTGTTGGCCAGTTGGGAGTCTGCAGCACATGGTTGATTTCATGCTGCAGTGCCTGAGAAACGACCCGCCGCATCGCCCACATTCTCACCACGTCTGATTATTGGGTGTACACCCTCCTAGACCCTCGCTACCGGGACAACTTACAAAGCCTCATCACACCGTTGAACCGGGAGCGTAAAATGCGGGAGTACCAAGACACACTGGTGCAATCCATAATGTTCTCCATTCCAGCCGAGAGCACTGCTGCTGCTACTGCTTTACAAAGCAGCTCTGTGCGTCGAGGCAGTGGAGACAGCTCTGCAACAAGAGGGAGCACAAGCAGCGCCTCTGCACAGGGCAAGACCGGTATGTTCCAAATGTTGCGAAGTTTTGTGGCAGCGCCACAAATGTCTACACCATCCGAGACGGCTCCAGTCAGCAGGAGGCAACGTTTCCGTAAGATGGTGACAGACTACATGTCTTTCCCTCTCAGTGTACTCCCAGATGGCTCTTCCCCATTCAAGTTTTGGGTCTCTAAGCTGGATACATGGCCAGAGCTTAGCCAGTATGCATTGGAGGTGCTGGCTTGCCCTGCTGCCAGTGTATTATCGGAGCGCGTCTTTAGTGCTGCAGCTGGTGTACTAACAGACCGTCGCATGCGACTATCCTCCGATAATGTAAACCGGCTTACTTTTCTGAAAATGAACAAGGCATGGATCTCGCCAGAATTTGTCTGTCCGTTTTCAGATTAAATAACTGGTTCGCAACGTTATCCATGTCTCCTGTTATGTTCATCTTTCTACCACCTGAACTCTACTCCCTGGGCTACAACACTGGCAGTTGCTGCTCAGAAGTGTCGTGTCCACAGACCAATACACAAGCTATAGTGTTACTGGGGTTCAGTAATGTCAGCTGTTCCCCTGCTGTGTGAACGGCAAAAAGTCATGCTGCCTCCACCCTGTTGTCTTCTCATCCCTGGGCTTCAACACCGCCAGTTGTTGCTCGGAAGTGTCATTGGCACGGGTACTCACTCCTGCCCAGACTGGTTACAGCACGCCATCTGTTTCCTGTCAGTGTAAACGTCACTTAGCCTCCAATAAGTTGTCCTGTCGTGTTGCGGTCGGGTTAGCCGACTCTATGGTGCTTGGAGTTTAGGTGCTTCCTATGTGTGCTGCGGGATATGCAAATAAAGGCTGTTTCCGTTGTGACAATAGGACAATCACCCACTGTAGTACTGTGGGATTCGGTAACTGCGGCCGGCTCGCGGCCTGTCAACTTAAATTTCCATGGGTACCTTCTGCTACCCGTCCGGGTTCCAGTACCGTCAGCTGGTTCTCCGCAGTGCCTTTGCCCTAGGTGCCTCCATCTCGGTATCCGAGTTCCAGCAACGTCTGCTGGTCCTTGGTAGTGCTTTGGAGCACAGGTACCTCCTGCTTAGTAACCGTGTCCCAGTAACGTCAGCTGGTCCTCGGTTGTGCCATTGGCTCTTTTCCTTCTGCTGCCCCTCCGGGTTCCAGCACAGTCAGCTGGTCCTCGTTACTTGCATTGGCTCTTGTACCTTCTGCTACCCGTCCGGGTTCCAGTACCGTCAAGTGGTTCTCCCCAGTGCCTTTGGCCTAGGTGCCTCCATCTCCGTATCCGAGTTCCAGCAACGTCTGCTGGTCCTTGGTAGTGCTTTGGAGCACAGGTACCTCCTGCTTAGTAACCGTGTCCCAGTAACATCAGCTGGCACAAGGTTGTGCTACAAATACAAGATACAGAACAAGAGACACAAGAACAATAAGCAGAAGATCTAAAAGCAGAAGAACATGAAGTATAAGACCAAAATGAAGAGAAAATATATGCTCTAAATTATAAGCAGAAGAAGACTAAGCAGTGTATGGGGGTGAGTCCGTTCCTCCTCGTGGTGCCCCTGGAAAATGCCTGCTGCTGCAGGCTAAACTGAACACGGACAAATACTGTTGTAATTTAAATCTTTTGTGACAGCAAGAACGGAAGAATGAAAAATTCATACTTTGACAGATTACAAGTACAGGATTCTCTGTCACAAATAAGAATATGATGAAGAAGATGAAGTACAATATGAATTAGAATAATAGTTTAATAAGAAGAATATGAGTAATGTTAACAAAAAGATGAATAGCAAGAAGTTTAAGAAGATAAAGAAGGTGAAGATGAAGAATAATTTGATGAAAAAGATGATGCTGCTGAAGATTATGAAGGAGAAAGTGTGTGAAAAGTTAAAAAGGTGAAGAGCATGGAAGTTGTGAAATATACATATTTGCCAAAATAGAAAAAACGTGAACAACATTGTCAATTTCTTCGTCAATCCGAACATCTTTAAAAAAAAAATATTTATGCTATTCCATTTGATTGTGTTAAACATCTATGCCTTTAATGTCTCCTCAACCTTCCCCAATAAATTCTACATTACTCTTTGTTGTTTTCCTTCATGTACAATTAACCAACAAGGCAAGAATGTTTTTTTTTAATTCCGATATTTTGTTCCCATAGACTTACATTGGATTTCCGGTATCGGTATCGGGTATCGCCGATATTTTTTGGGTATCGGCGATACCATTCCGATTCCGATACTTTTGGATATCGGAAAGTATCGCTCAACTCTAGTGGTGAGCGGTCATACAGGCCATGGAGGTTGCGTGCTGAGCGTGCATACAGGCCATGGAGGTTGAGTGCATTATTGTTTTCTTTGAAACCAATGTAATCGGCTTTTCCTCCTCTCATCTTCCCCTTACTGTTGGGGTTCCTCAAAGATCGGTCCTAGACCCCCTCCTCTTACTGTTGGGGTTCCTCAAAGATCGGTCCTAGACCCCCTCCTCTTACTGTTGGGGTTCCTCAAGGATCGGTCCTAGGCCCCCTCCTCTTCTCTTTGTATAGGACAGACAATCAGCAGATTTGGTTTCCAGGACCATCTCTATGCTGACGACCCCAATTATACATCTCTACTCCTGACATCACCCCACCCTAATACAACACACCAGGGATTGTCTGCCCGCTGTCTCCAACATCATGTCCTCCCTATAACACTGAACTCCTTGTGTTTCCTCCCTACCTATACCCGACTTTGCAATTTCCTTGGGGGGCGCAACCATAACTCCCAGCAGCACGTCTGCTGTCTTGGGGTCATAATTGACATAGAACTTTCTTTTACTTCCCATATCAAATCACTAATATGAATACCGGAGTCCCATGTTTTAAGAATGTTTAAAAACACATCTGTGACAATCCGATCACCTCAACTCCCCTAACTCTCCCGATCCCTCCTTCTAAATGTTACTCATAACCTGCTCCTGCCTAGTTATCTGCATCCACATCCTCCATGCACCCAACAAAGCACGGTGTGGTCCCGGCCGATGACCGGATCACACATGTACATATTACACAGATCCCGGCCGATGACCGGATCATACATGTACATATTATACAGGTCCTGGCTGATGACGGATCACACATGTACATATTACACAGATCCCGGCCGATGACCGGATCATACATGTACATATTACACAGATACCGGCCGATGACCGGATCATACATGTACATATTATACAGGTCCTGGCTGATGACGGATCACACATGTACATATTACACAGATCCCGGCCGATGACCGGATCATACATGTACATATTATACAGATCCCGGCTGATGACGGATCACACATGTACATATTACACAGATCCCGGCCGATGACCGGATCACACATGTACATATTACACAGATCCCGGCCGATGACCGGATCATACATGTACATATTACACAGATCCCGGCCAATGACCGGATCATACATGTACATATTACAAAGATCCCGGCCGATGACCGGATCATACATGTACATATACAGGTCCTGGCTGATGACGGATCACACATGTACATATTACACAGATCCCGGCCGATGACCGGATCACACATGTACATATTACACAGATCCCGGCCGATGACCGGATCACACATGTACATATTACAAAGATCCCGGCCGATGACCGGATCATACATGTACATATAACACAGATCCTGGCCGATGACCGGATCACACATGTACATATTATACAGGTCCCGGCTGATGACAGATCACACATGTACATATTATACAGGTCCTGGCTGATGACGGATCACACATGTACATATACAGATCCCGGCCGATGACCGGATCACACATGTACATATACAGATCCTGGGTGATGACCGGATCAAACATGTACATACACAGATCCCGGCCAATGACCGGATCACACATGTACATATTATACAGATCCTGGCTGGTGACCGGATCACACATGTACATATTATACAGGTCCCGGCCGATGATCGGATCATACATGTACAAATTATACAGATCCTGGGTGATGACGGATCATACATGTACATATACAGATCCTGGGTGATGACCGGATCACACATGTACATATACAGATCCCGGCCGATGACCGGATCACACATGTACATATTATACAGATCCTGGCCGGTGACCGGATCACACATGTACATATTATACAGATCCCGGCCGATGACCGGATCACACATGTACATATTATACAGATCCCGGCCGATGACCGGATCACACATGTACATATTACACAGATCCCGGTCGATGACCGGATCACACATGTACATATTATACAGATCCCGGCAGATGACCAGAACACACATGTACATATTACACAGATCCCGGCTGATGACCGGATCATACATGTACATATTATACAGATCCCAGCTGATGACCAGATCAAACATGTACATATATAGATCCTGGCTGATGACGGATCACACATGTACATATACAGATCCCAGCCGATGACCGGATCATACATGTACATATATAGATCCCGGCTGATGACCGGATCATACATGTACATATTATACAGATCCCAGCCGATGACCGGATCATACATGTACATATATAGATCCTGGCTGATGACGGATCACACATGTACATATACAGATCCCAGCCGATGACCGGATCATACATGTACATATACAGATCCTGGCTGATGACGGATCACACATGTACATAAACAGATCCCAGCCGATGACCGGATCATACATGTACATATATAGATCCTGGGTGATGACGGATCATACATGTACATATACAGATCCTGGGTGATGACGGATCATACATGTACATATACAGATCCTGGCTGATGACGGATCACACATGTACATAAACAGATCCCAGCCGATGACCGGATCATACATGTACATATATAGATCCTGGCTGATGACTGGGTCATACATTTATTTGTCACACTTAAATGTTTCCGATCATCAAACAAATATAAAATATTAGACAAAGATAACACAATAATCACAAAATGCAGTATATAAATGAAAGTCTTTATTATGAAGGAAAATGAAATCCAAACCTACAGGTCCCTGTGTGAAAAAGTGATTGCGCCCTTCCCCTTTAAAATATAAGTTATCTGTGGTTTATTACATCTTTGGGAAGCTGAATTCACATTCCCTAGCCATACCCAGGACCGATTACTTCCATGCCTATTCTCAATCAAGAAATCACTTAACGGGAACCTGTCAGCAGGATTGTGCTCAGTGACTACAGACAGTGTCAGGTGTTATGATTTGGTAGCCGAGGAGGACAGTAGCTAAAATAGACTAGGCAACCAGACACCCAGAGAGGTTGGTAACTAGCGGATTGCAGACCCCTAAACTGACAGCACAACTAGAAGCAGCCGTGGGACGTACCTAGGATGCCCTAGATGCCTCATCACAGCCGGAGAGATAACTAAGCCTAAAGAGAGAAAGGGGAAAACTAACTGCCCCGGAGTAGACCCCCAAAGGAATAGGTAGCCCCCAAACATATATTGGCGGTGAGACAAGATGAAATACAAACACAGGCAGAAAATAGAAAAAGAAAATGCTGGGGCCCAAACTGTCTAGATAGGACAGGACAGGAAAGAATACTGTCTGCAATCCAGCAAAAACACTAAGATAAACTCCAACCAGTCTGATATACAGAAATACTGAGACCACACGATCTCTCCCCCACTAGATCAGACTCTGGTGTGCACTGGTAGCAAATCAGCAGATACGGAAATAACAAGGAACTGAAAATACAAAACCTGTCTCTGGTATGAACTGGTAGCAAATCAGCGGATGCAGAAATAACAGGGAACTGAAAATACATAAACAGTAGGAGATGAGAACAGTGTCCAGCACAGGCCCCCGCAGGGGAACCTGGCTGCACAAATCCAAAAGAGCAGAAAACCGAGATATATAAAAGCAAATGCCACAGGAATAAACAGCAAATAACTTATCTGAAAGTTGCAGGACAAAGCAGGAAGCAAGCTGACTTCCAAAAGAGACCAGGAAGCAACAAATCACCAGCAAGGATCATGGGAAGGTTGCTCACTTATATCTCCCCAGTCAGCAACCCCTCATTGCCAATTGTGCCCAGCTGAAAGACCTCTGTTAGCTAAATCAGCTTCATTACTATCAGCAGCCACCAGAGGGAGCCCAGACTCAGAATTCAGATCCAAGGCATTCACAACAGTCAGGTCAGTGCCGTTATACTGATTACACTGATACCTGTCAGCAAGATTGTGCTCAGTGACTACACAGTGTCAGGTCAGCGCCGTTATACTGATTACACTGATACCTGTCAGCAGGATTGTGCTCAGTGACTACACACAGTGTCAGGTCAGTGCTGTTATACTGATTACACTGATACCTGTCAGCAGGATTGTGCTCAGTGATTACAGTGTCAGGTCAGTGCCGTTATACTGATTACACTGATACCTGTCAGCAGAATTGTGCTCAGTGACTACACACAGTGTCAGGTCGGTGCCGTTATACTGATTACACTGATACCTGTCAGCAGGATTGTGCTCAGTGACTACAGATAGTGTCAGGTCGGCGGTGTTATACTGATTACACTGATACCTGTTAGCAGGATTGTGCTCAGTGACTACAGGCAGTGTCAGGTCAGTGCCGTTATACTGATCACACTGATACCTGTCAGCAGGATTGTGCTCAGTGACTACAGACAGTGTCAGGTCAGTGCCGTTATACTGATTACACTGATACCTGTCAGCAGGATTGTGCTCAGTGACTACAGACAGTGTCAGGTCAGCGCCGTTACACTGATACCTGTCAGCAGGATTGTGCTCAGTGACTACACACAGTGTCAGGTCGGTGCTGTTATACCGATTACACTGATACCTGTCAGCAGGATTGTGCTCAGTGACTACAGACAGTGTCAGGTCGGCGCCGTTATACTGATTACACTGATACCTGTCAGCAGGATTGTGCTCAGTGACTACAGGCAGTGTCAGGTCGGTGCAGTAATACTGATTACATTGATACCTGTCAGCAGGATTGTGCTCAGTCACTACACACAGTGTCAGGTCAGTGCCGTTATACTGATTACACTGATATCTGTCAGCAGGATTGTGCTCAGTGACTACAGACAGTGTCAGGTCGGCACCGTTATAGAGTATTACACTGATACCTGTCAGCAGGATTGTGCTCAGTGACTACAGACAGTGTCAGGTCAGCACCGTTATACTGATTACACTGATACCTGTCAGCAGGATTGTGCTCAGTGACTACAGGCAGTGTCAGGTCGGTGCAGTTATACAGATTACACTGATACCTGTCAGCAGGATTGTGCTCAGTGACTACAGACAGTGTCAGGTCGGTGCCGTTATAGAGATTACACTGATATCTGTCAGCAGTATTGTGGTCAGTCACTGCAGACAGTGTCAGGTCAGCACCGTTATACTGATTACACTGATACCTGTCAGCAGGATTGTGCTCAGTGATTACAGTGTCAGGTCAGTGCCGTTATACTGATTACACTGATACCTGTCAGCAGGATTGTGCTCAGTGACTACAGGCAGTGTCAGGTCAGCGCCGTTACACTGATTACACTGATACCTGTCAGCAGGATTGTGCTCAGTGACTACACACAGTGTCAGGTCGGTGCTGTTAAAATGATTACACTGATACCTGTCAGCAGGATTGTGCTCAGTGACTACAGACAGTATCAGGTCGGCGCTGTTTATACTGATTACACTGATACCTGTCAGCACGATTGTGCGCAGTGACTACAGACATTGTAAGGTCAGCGCCGTTATACTGATTACACTGATACCTGTCAGCAGGATTGTGCTCAGTGACTACAGTGTCGGGTCGGCGCCGTTATAGAGATTACACTGATACCTGTCAGCAGGATTGTGCTCAGTGACTACAGACAGTGTCAGGTCAGCACCGTTATACTGATTACACTGATACCTGTCAGCAGGATTGTGCTCAGTGACTACAGGCAGTGTCAGGTCGGTGCAGTTATACTGATTACACTGATACCTGTCAGCAGGATTGTGCTCAGTGACTACAGACAGTGTCAGGTCGGTGCCGTTATAGAGATTACACTGATACCTGTCAGCAGGATTGTGCTCAGTGACTACAGTGTCAGGTCAGCACGGTTATACTGATCACACTGATACCTGTCAGCAGGATTGTGCTCAGTGACTACAGACAGTGTCAGGTCGGCGCCGTTATACTGATTACACTGATACCTGTCAGCAGGATTGTGCTCAGTCACTACAGTGTCAATTCGGCGCCGCTATACTGATTACACTGATACCTGTCAGCAGGATTGTGCTCAGTCACTACAGACAGTGTCAGGTCGGCACCATTATACTGATTACACTGACACCTGTCAGCAGGATTGTGCGCAGTGACTACAGACATTTAAGGTCAGCGCCGTTATACTGATTACACTGACACCTGTCAGCCGGATTGTGCGCAGTGACTACAGACATTGTCAGGTCGGTGCCATTATACTGATTACACTGACACCTGTCAGCAGATTGTGCGCAGTGACTACAGACAGTGTCAGGTCGGTGCCATTATACTGATTACACTGATACCTGTCAGCAGGATTGTGCGCAGTGACTACAGACAGTGTCAGGTCGGTGCCATTATACTGATTACACTGATATCTGTCAGCAGGATTGTGCTCAGTGACTACAGACAGTGTCAGGTCGGCACCGTTATACTGATTACACTGATACCTGTCAGCAGGATTGTGCTCAGTGACTACAGGCAGTGTCAGGTCGGTGCAGTAATACTGATTACACTTAGATACCTGTCAGCAGGATTGTGCTCAGTCACTACACACAGTGTCAGGTCAGTGCCGTTATACTGATTACACTGATATCTGTCAGCAGGATTGTGCTCAGTGACTACAGACAGTGTCAGGTCGGCGCCGTTATACTGATTACACTGATACCTGTCAGCAGGATTGTGCTCAGTCACTACACACAGTGTCAGGTCAGTGCCGTTATACTGATTACACTGATATCTGTCAGCAGGATTGTGCGCAGTGACTACAGACATTGTAAGGTCAGCGCCGTTATACTGATTACACTGATACCTGTCAGCAGGATTGTGCTCAGTTACTACACACAGTGTCAGGTCGGCGGCGTTATACAGATTACACTGATACCTGTCAGCAGGATTGTGCTCAGTGACTACAGACAGTGTCAGGTCAGCACCGTTATACTGATTACACTGATACCTGTCAGCAGGATTGTGCACAGTGACTACAGGCAGTGTCAGGTCGGTGCAGTTATACAGATTACACTGATACCTGTCAGCAGGATTGTGCTCAGTGACTACAGACAGTGTCAGGTCGGTGCCGTTATACTGATTACACTGATACCTGTCAGCAGGATTGTGCTCAGTGACTACAGGCAGTGTCAGGTCAGTGCAGTAATACTGATTACATTGATACCTGTCAGCAGGATTGTGCTCAGTGACTACAGACAGTGTCAGGTCAGCGCTGTTATACTGATTACACTGATACCTGTCAGCAGGATTGTGGTCAGTCACTGCAGACAGTGTCAGGTCAGCACCGTTATACTGATTACACTGATACCTGTCAGCAGGATTGTGCTCAGTGATTACAGTGTCAGGTCAGTGCCGTTATACTGATTACACTGATACCTGTCAGCAGGATTGTGCTCAGTGACTACAGGCAGTGTCAGGTCAGCGCCGTTACACTGATTACACTGATACCTGTCAGCAGGATTGTGCTCAGTGACTACACACAGTGTCAGGTCGGTGCTGTTAAAATGATTACACTGATACCTGTCAGCAGGATTGTGCTCAGTGACTACAGACAGTATCAGGTCGGCGCTGTTATAATGATTACACTGATACCTGTCAGCACGATTGTGCGCAGTGACTACAGACATTGTAAGGTCAGCGCCGTTATACTGATTACACTGATACCTGTCAGCAGGATTGTGCTCAGTGACTACAGTGTCGGGTCGGCGCCGTTATAGAGATTACACTGATACCTGTCAGCAGGATTGTGCTCAGTGACTACAGACAGTGTCAGGTCAGCACCGTTATACTGATTACACTGATACCTGTCAGCAGGATTGTGCTCAGTGACTACAGGCAGTGTCGGTCGGTGCTGTTAAATGATTACACTGATACCTGTCAGCAGGATTGTGCTCAGTGACTACAGACAGTGTCAGGTCAGGCGTGTTATACTGATTACACTGATACCTGTCAGCAGATTGTGCTCAGTGACTACAGACATGTAAGGTCAGCGCCGTTATACTGATTACACTGATACCTGTCAGCAGGATTGTGCTCAGTGACTACAGAGTGTCGGTCGGGCCGTTATAGAGATTACACTGATACCTGTCAGCAGGATTGTGCTCAGTGACTACAGACAGTGTCAGGTCAGCACCGTTATACTGATTACACTGATACCTGTCAGCAGGATTGTGCTCAGTGACTACAGGCAGTGTCAGGTCGGTGCAGTTATACTGATTACACTGATACCTGTCAGCAGGATTGTGCTCAGTGACTACAGACAGTGTCAGGTCGGTGCCGTTATAAGATTACACTGATACCTGTCAGCAGGATTGTGCTCAGTGACTACAGACAGTGTCAGGTCGGCGCCGTTATACTGATTACACTGATACCTGTCAGCAGGATTGTGCTCAGTGACTACAGGCAGTGTCAGGTCGGTGCGTTATACTGATTACACTGATACCTGTCAGCAGGATTGTGCTCAGTGACTACAACAGTGTCAGGTCAGCCGTTATACTGATTACACTGATACCTGTCAGCAGGATTGTGCTCAGTGACTACAGACAGTGTCAGGTCGGTGCCGTTATACTGATTACACTGATACCTGTCAGCAGGATTGTGCTCAGTGACTACAGACATGTCAGGTCGGCGCCGTTATACTGATTACACTGATACCTGTCAGCAGGATTGTGCTCAGTACTACAACAGTGTCAGGTCGGCGCCGTTATACTGATTACACTGATACCTGTCAGCAGGATTGTGCTCAGTGACTACAGACAGTGTCAGGTCGCGCCGTTATACTGATTACACTGATACCTGTCAGCAGATTGTGCTCAGTGACTACAGCATGTCAGGTCGTGCTATACTGATTACACTGATACCTGTCAGCAGGATTGTGCCAGTGACTACAGACAGTGTCAGGTCGTGCCGCATTATAGAGATTACACTGATACCTGTCAGCAGGATTGTGCTCAGTGACTACAGCAGTGTCAGGCGCGCGTTATCTGATTACATGATACTGTCAGCGGATTGGCTCAGGATTCAGCGGAGCGTGCAGTTATACTGATTACACTGATACCGGTCAGCAGGATTGTGTCAGTGACTACAGACAGTGTCAGGTCAGCACCGTTATACTGATTCACACTGATACCTGTCAGCAGGATTGTGCTCAGTGACTACAGACAGTGTCAGGTCGGTGCAGTTATACTGATTACACTGATACCTGTCAGCAGGATTGTGCTCAGTGACTACAGACAGTGTCAGGTCGGTGCCGTTATAAGATTACACTGTACATGTCAGCAGGATTGTGCGTCAGTCACTACAGACAGTGTCAGGTACAGTTATACTGATATACACTGACTACCTGTCACATGTTGTGCACAGTGACTACAGACATGTCAGGTCAGCGCCGTTATATCGATTACACTGATACCTGTCTGCAGGTGTGTGCTCAGTGACTACAATTGCTTTGGTCAGTTATACTATACTAACTGTCAGCAGGATGTGCTCAGTCACTATCTGACAGTGTCAGGTCGGTGCATTATAACTGCATTACCTGACACCTGCAGCAGGATGTGCTGCAGTGACTACAGACAATCTGCGTAAGGTCACGTGTATCATATACCACTGACCTGTCACGATTAGTCTGGCACTCTGTGACGTACATGTACATATAGCGGCCGACCTGACACTGTTAGTCACTGGCACATCCTGTCAGTTCAGTGACAGTATAAGGCGCATGACTACACGTGTAGTCTGTGCACAATCCTGTTACAGTATCATGTAGCAGTATAAGGCACTATGACTACACTGTAGTCACTGACAATCCTGCTGACAGGTATCAGTGTAATCAGTATAACGGCACTGACCTGACACTGTCTGTAGTCACTGAGCACAATCCTGCTGACAGGTATCAGTGTAATCAGTATAACGGCACGACCTGACACTGTGTAGTCACTGAGCACAATCCTGCTGACAGGTATCAGTGTAATCAGTATAACGGCGCGACCTGACGCTGTCTTAGTCACTGAGCACAATCCTGCTGACAGGTATCAGTGTATCAGTATAACGGCACTGACCTGACACTGTCTGTAGTCACTGAGCACAATCCTGCTGTCAGGTTTCAGTGTAATCAGTATAACAGCACCGACCTGACACTGTCTGTAGTCACTGGCACAATCCTGCTGACAGGTATTCAGTGTAATCAGTATAACTGCACCGACCTGACACTGTTAGTCACTGAGCACAATCCTGCTGTCAGTTTCAGTGTAATCAGTATAACGGCACTGACCTGACACTGTTAGTCACTGAGCACAATCCTGCTGACAGGTATCAGTGTATCAGTATAACGGCACTGACCTGACACTGTAGTCACTGAGCACAATCCTGCTGACAGGTATCAGTGTGATCAGTATAACGGCACTGACCTGACACTGTGTAGTCACTGAGCACAATCCTGCTGACAGGTATCAGTGTGATCAGTATAACGGCACCGACCTGACACTGTAGTCACTGAGCACAATCCTGCTGACAGGTATCAGTGTGATCAGTATAACGGCACTGACCTGACACTGTCTGTAGTCCCTGAGCACAATCCTGCGACAGGTATCAGTGTAATCAGTATAACGGCACTGACCTGACACTGTCTGTAGTCCTGAGCACAATCCTGCGACAGGTATCAGTGTGATCAGTATAACGGCACCGACCTGACACTGTAGTCACTGAGCACAATCCTGCTGACAGGTTTCAGTGTAATCAGTATAACGGCACCGACCTGACACTGTAGTCACTGAGCACAATCCTGCTGTCAGGTTTCAGTGTAATCAGTATAACGCACCGACCTGACACGTCTGTAGTCACTGGCACAATCCTGCTGACAGGTATCAGTGTATCAGTATAACGGCACGACCTGACACTGTAGTCACTGAGCCAATCCTGCTGACAGGTATCAGTGTAATCAGTATAACGGCACACCTGACACTGTACACTGCGCACTCTGCTGACAGTATCTTATCTTAACGGCACGACTGACACTGATCATGGCCATCCTGCTGACAGGTATCAGTGTAATCAGTATAACGGGCTGACCTGACACTGTTGTAGTCACTGAGCACAATCCTGCTGACAGGTATCATGTATCAGTATAACTGCCCGACCCGACACTGTCAGTCATGGCAATCGCGATCATGATATAAAGGTGATCAGTATACTAGCCAATCTGCTGACAGTACATGTAATCACTAACGGCCTGACTACACTGTAGTCACTGAGCACATCCTGCTGACAGGTATCGTGTAATCAGTATAACGGCACTGACCTGACACTGTTTGTAGTCACTGAGCACAATCCTGCTGACAGGTATCATGTGATCAGTATACGACGACTCACTGTATCACTGCAATCTGCTGACAGTATCATGTATCATATAACATGACTACATGGATATGACACAATCCGTGACATATCAATCAGTAAGCACTGACCTGACACTGTTGTAGTCACTGAGCACAATCCTGCTGACAGGTATCAGTGTGATCAGTATAACGGCACCGACCTGACACTGTAGTCACTGAGCACAATCCTGCTGACAGGTATCAGTGTGATCAGTATAACGGCACTGACCTGACACTGTCTGTAGTCACTGAGCACAATCCTGCTGTCAGGTTTCAGTGTAATCAGTATAACAGCACCGACCTGACACTGTCTGTAGTCACTGCGCACAATCCTGCTGACAGGTATCAGTGTAATCAGTATAACTGCACCGACCTGACACTGTCTGCAGTCACTGAGCACAATCATGCTGTCAGGTTTCAGTGTAATCAGTATAATGGCGCTGACCTGACACTGTAGTCACTGAGCACAATCCTGCTGACAGGTATCAATGTAATCAGCATAACGGCACTGACCTGACACTGTAGTCACTGAGCACAATCCTGCTGACAGGTATCAGTGTGATGATCAGTATAACGGCACTGACCTGACACTGTTTGTAGTCACTGAGCACAATCCTGCTGACAGGTATCAGTGTGATCAGTATAACGGCACTGACCTGACACTGTATGTAGTCACTGAGCTCAATCCTGCTGACAGGTATCAGTATAATCAGTATAACGGGGCTGACCTGACACTGTACAGTCATGGCCAAAAGTTTTGAGAATGACACAAATATTAATTTTTACAAAGTCTACTGCTTCACTTTTTCTAATGGCAATTTGCATATACTCCAGAATGTTATAAAGAGTGATCAGCTTAACAGCAATTACTTGCAAAGTCAATATTTGGCTAGAAAATGAACTTTAACCCCCAAAACACATTTCAACATCATTGCAGCCCTGCCTTAAAAGGACCAGCTAACCTCTTTTCAGTGGTGCTCCATTAACACAGGTGTGGGTGTTGATGAGGACATGGCTGGAGATCAATCTGTCATGATTAAGTAAGAATGACACCACTGGACACTTTAAAAGGAGGCTGGTGCTTTGCATCATTGTTTCTCTTCTGTTAACCATGGTTATCTCTAAAGAAACACGTGCAGTCATCATTGCAATGCACAAAAATGGCCTAACAGGGAAGAGTATCGCAGCTAGAAAGATTGCACCTCAGTCAACAATCTATCACATCATCAAGAACTTCAAGGAGAGAGGTTCCATTGTTGCCAAAAAGGCTCCAGGGCGCCCAAGAAAGACCAGCAAGCGCCAGGACCGTCTCTTAAAAGTGTTTCAGCTGCGGGATCGGGCTACCAGCAGTGCAGAGCTTGCTCAGGAATGGCAGCAGGCAGGTGTGAGTGCATCTGCACGCACTGTGAGGCGGAGACTCTTGGAGCAAGGCCTGGTCTCAAGGAGGGCAGCAAAGAAGCCACTTCTCTCCAGAAAAAACATCATGGACAGACTGATATTCTGCAGAAGGTACAGGCAGTGGACTGCTGAGGACTGGGGTAAAGTTATTTTCTCTGATGAATCCCCTTTTCGATTGTTTGGGACATCAGGAAAACGACTCATTCGGAGAAGACAAGGTGAGCGCTACCACCAGTCTTGTCTCATGCCAACTGTTAAGCATCCTGAAACCATTCATGTGTGGGGTTGCTTCTCAGCCAAGGGAATCGGCTCTCTCACAGTCTTGCCTAAAAACACAGCCATGAATAAAGAATGGTACCAGAATGTCCTCCAAGAGCAACTTCTCCCAACCCTCCAAGAGCAGTTTGGCGATCAACAATGCCTTTTCCAGCATGATGGAGCACCTTGCCATAAAGCAAAGGTGATAACTAAATGGCTCAGGGAACAAAACATAGAGATTTTGGGTCCATGGCCTGGAAACTCCCAGATCTTAATTCCATTGAGAACTTGTGGTCAATCATCAAGAGACGGGTGGACAAACAAAAACCTAAAAATTCTGACAAAATGAAAGCATTGATTGTGCAAGAATGGACTGCTATCAGTCAGGATTTGGTCCAGAAGTTGATTGAGAGCATGCCAGGGAGAATTGCAGAGGTCCTGAAGAAGAAGGGTCAACACTGCCAATATTGACTTGCTGCATTAACTCATTCTAACTGTCAATATAAGCTTTTATTACTCATATGTTTGCAATTATTATATTTCTGTCTGTGATAAAAAACATCTGTCAAACACACATAAAAACCAGAGGGCAGCAGATCATGTGAAAATATAATGTTTGTGTCATTCTCAAAACTTTTTGCCATGACTGTAGTCACTGAGCACAATCCTGCTGACAGGTATCAGTGTAATCAGTATAACGGCACTGACCTGACACTGTCTGTAGTCACTGAGCACAATCCTGCTGACAGGTATCAGTGTAATCAGTATAACGGCACTGACCTGACACTGTCTGTAGTCACTGAGCACAATCCTGCTGACAGGTATCAGTGTAATCAGTATAACAGCACTGACCTGACACTGTAGTCACTGAGCACAATCCTGCTGACAGGTATCAGTGTGATCAGTATAACGGCACTGACCTGACACTGTAGTCACTGAGCACAATCCTGCTGACAGGTATCAGTGTAATCAGTATAACAGCACTGACCTGACACTGTAGTCACTGAGCACAATCCTGCTGACAGGTATCAGTGTAATCAGTATAACAGCACTGACCTGACACTGTAGTCACTGAGCACAATCCTGCTGACAGGTATCAGTGTAATCAGTATAACAGCACTGACCTGACACTGTAGTCACTGAGCACAATCCTGCTGACAGGTATCAGTGTAATCAGTATAACGGCACTGACCTGACACTGTCTGTAGTCACTGAGCACAATCCTGCTGACAGGTATCAGTGTGATCAGTATAACGGCACTGACCTGACACTGTCTGTAGTTACTGTGCACAATCCTGCTGACAGGTATCAGTGTAATCAGTATAACTGCACTGACCTGACACTGTCTGTAGTCACTGAGCACAATCCTGCTGACAGGTATCAGTGTGATCAGTATAACTGCACTGACCTGACACTCTGTAGTCACTGAGCACAATCCTGCTGACAGGTGTCAGTGTAATCAGTATAACGGCGCTGACCTGACACTGTCTGTAGTTACTGTGCACAATCCTGCTGACAGGTATCAGTGTAATCAGTATAACAGCACTGACCTGACACTGTAGTCACTGAGCACAATCCTGCTGACAGGTATCAGTGTAATCAGTATAACGGCACTGACCTGACACTGTCTGTAGTTACTGAGCACAATCCTGCTGACATGTATCAGTGTCATCAGTATAATGGCGCCGACCTGACACTGCCTGTAGTTACTGTGCACAATCCTGCTGGCAGGTTCCCTTTAAATAGGACCTACCTAACAAAGTGAAGCAGACTAAAAAACCTCAAAAGCTATACATCATGCCATGATCCAAAGAAATTCTGGAACAAATGAGAAACAAAGTAATTGAGATCTATCTGTCTGGAAAAGGTGATAAAACCATTTCTAAAGCGTTGGGACTCCAGTGAACCACAGTGAGAGTCATTATCCACAAATGGCAAAAACATGGACCAGTGGTGAACCTTCCCAGGAGAAGCCGGCAGACCAAAATTACCCCAAGAGCACAACAATGACTCATCCAATAGGTCACAAAAGGCCCCACAACAACATCCAAAGAACTGCAGGCCTCACTTGTATCAGTTAAGGTCAGTGTTCATGAGTCCACCATAAGAAGGAGACTGAGCAAAAATGGCCTGCCTGGCAGAGTTCTAAGATGAAAACCACTGCTGAACAATAAGAACATAAAGGCTCATCTCAGTTTTGACAGAAAACATCTTGATGATCCCCAAAACTTTTGGGAGAATACTTTGTGAACTGATGAGACAAAAGTTGAAATTTTTGGAAGGTATGTGTCCCATTACATCTGGCATAGAAATAACACAGCATTTCAGAAAAGGAACATCATGCAAACAGTAAAATATGGTGGTGGTAGTGTGATGGTCTGGGGCTGTTTTGCTGCTTCAGGACCTGGAAGACTTGGTGTGGTAATTGAAACCATGAATTCTGCTGTCTAGCAAAAAATCTTTGTGACCTCAGGGTGAAGCGCACTTGGGTTATGCAGAAGGACAATGATCCAAAACACACCAGCAAGTCCACCTCTGAATGGTTTAAGAATCACAAAATGAAGACTTTGGAGTGGCCTATTCAAAGTCCTGACTTTAATCCAATTGAGATGCTGTGGCATGACCTTAAAAAAAAATGAGATTCATGCTCAGAAATCTCCAATGTGGCTGAATTACAACAAATCTGCAGAGATGAGCGGCCAAAATTCCTCCAGAGTGTTATAAAAGACTCATTGCCAGTTATCACAAACACTTGATTGCAGTTGTTGCTGCTAAGGGCGGCCCAACCAGTTATTAGGTTTAGGGGGCAAATCACTTTCTCACACAGCGCCCTGGAGGTTTGGATTTCTTTCTCCCTTAATAAATTTTGTGATTACTTGTGTTATCTTTGTCTACTATTTATATTTGTTTGGTGATCAGAAAATTTTAAGTGTGACAAAGAAGAAAAGAAAAGGAAATCAGGAAGGGGGCAAATACTTTCACACAACTGTACATTGTAGATGCAAGCAGCAGGGCCCTCACTCCTCCTGTAACTGGTGAAATGTGTTAATTGTATTGTTTTATTGTCTGTACATGTCCCTACTTAATTGTAAAGTGCTGCGGAATATGTTGGCGCTATATATATAATAATGAAGTAGTGGGCGCACACCTATCAATCAATAAGGTAGGAATATGCAAATGGGGTGCAAGCATGTGAGATAGGGAGAAAAAAGACGAGACCAATGATGGTATGCACAATCACAATGTAAAATAGAAAAACCTTTATTGCATCGCAAACATAACCAACCATATTTTTAAATGGTTTTAATGGTTGGTTATGTTTGCGGTGCAATAAAGGTTTTTCTATTTTAGATTGTGGTTGTGCATACCATCATTGGTCTATATATAATAAAACGTATTATCTGCTTATTCCAGGTTTTTCTGTAGCTCTCCACAGGTGCTCCATGGCTCAGACAATTCCTCAGAGAATTATTTTCACACCTCTGTCTGAAATCTTGCAGGGAGCACCTGGTCGTGGCCGGTTTATGGTGAAATCTGGTGGGAGCACCTGGTCATGACCAGTTTATGGTGAAATTATGTTCTTTCCACTTATGGATTTTGCCCCAGCAGCGTTCACTGTAACCTCTTATAATTAAGAAATTCCTCTGTAGCCAATGCCATCAGGATGTTTTGCAGCAATAAGGTTGTGAAGGTCTTGAGACAGCTCACTGGTTTTCCCCATCATGAGAGGTTTCCTGCGTGGCTCCTTGGTAATGAGACAGCTTTTTATCGGGTGACTCAGCTGATATTATTGGTCACTAAGTGACAGGATTGCTTCTTAATCACTGATTGATCTCGGCCAGTGTCAGCAATTTTCAGGGCTTTTTGCTCCTCTCTTTCATCACGTGTCCAGTACTTTACCAGCGTCATCTCTCATTATTACACATCATTTATGGACATTCTGGTGATTTGTGTCCTGTGTGGATTGGACGGGTTGTTCCCAACATCTGGGTTGAATTCCACGTCAATAGCAGCTTTACCAATAGATTTACTGAGAACATTGCTGACGTGTTTAATATTGATTTCACCCTCCATATATCTAGTAATATGGCCGCTCTTTTACTCAGTGATGGCCAAAAGCTTCATCTATTGAGTCTCTCAGCTTCTTACATCACAGCCCCAAACACAGTTCATGGAGGAGACTGTTCTCCTTAACCAGAAATCTCAATGTAAGAAGGGCCACAAGTTCTCACTAGGGTTTAGGTCCGGTGAGCACGGGGCAGTGCCATTATTCTCCATCTTTAAGACCGTTCCTGGCCCCGAGCAGTGGAGACTTTGATTCTGCGATGGAGACTTGTCTGGCACAACAATCCTGGTTTTAAGGAGAGATGAAGACTTTTTCCTGCTCCTCTGCTGGAAGAGTGTCTTCTAATCACTGGCAGGAGGATTGGGAGGCAATTCTCATCCATCTTCAACCCAAAGAGGTCCAATGAGCTCCCGTGTATTAATCCAATCTACAGCATTGCCCATCTCCACCTCGCTGGTGTCTGAGGGGAAGTGGAGTTTTGTGTCCGGAACTGAACCATCCACGACCCGTTCATCTGCTCCATCCAGAGTTGCTTCATACCATCACTCCATAAAACCTGGGAACAATCTGTATCACATAATACTTGGCCCAGTCCTGACGTTTCATTCCTATGTCTTGCTCAGGGGTGGTCGGCTCAGCCTCCTAACCTCGGCTGTATCCACCTTACATTGGCCGTGTCTGAGCGCTGAAAACATTGTACTTGTGCCTTGCTCAGGGGTGGTCGGCTTAGACTCCTCACCTCGGCTGTATCCTCCTTACATTGGCCGTGTCTGAGAGCTGAACACATTGTACTTGTGTCTTGCTCAGGGGTGGTCGGCTCAGCCTCCTCACCTCGGCTGTATCCTCCTTACATTGGCCGTGTCTGAGCGCTGAACACATTGTACTTGTGTCTTGCTCAGGGGTGGTCGGCTCAGCCTCCTCACCTTGGCTGTATCCTCCTTACATTGGCCGTGTCTGAGCGCGGAACACATTGTACTTGTGTCTTGCTCAGGGGTGGTCAGCTCAGCCTCCTCACCTCGGCTGTATCCTCCTTACATCGGCCGTGTCTGAGCGCTGAACACATTGTACTTGTGTCTTGCTCAGGGGTGGTCGGCTCAGCTTCCTCACCTCGGCTGTATCCTCCTTACATCGGCCATGTCTGAGCGCTGAACACATTGTATTTGTGTCTTGCTCAGGGGTGGTCGGCTCAGCCTCCTCACCTCGGCTGTATCCTCCTTACATCGGCTGTGTCTGAGCGCGGAACACATTGTACTTGTGTCTTGCTCAGGGGTGGTCGGCTCAGCCTCCTCACCTCGGCTGTATCCTCCTTACATCGGCCATGTCTGAGCGCTGAACACATTGTACTTGTGTCTTGCTCAAGGGGTGGTCGGCTCAGCCTCCACCTCGGCTGTATCCTCCTTACATCGGCCGTGTCTGAGCGCGGAACACATTGTACTTGTGTCTTGCTCAGGGGTGGTCGGCTCAGCCTCCTGACCTCGGCTGTATCCTCCTTACATTGGCCGTGTCTGAGCGCTGAACACATTGTACTTGTGTCTTGCTCAGGGGTGGTCGGCTCAGCCTCCACCTCGGCTGTATCCTCCTTACATCGGCCGTGTCTGAGCGCGGAACACATTGTACTTGTGTCTTGCTCAGGGTGGTCGGCTCAGCCTCCTCACCTCGGCTGTATCCTCCTTACATCGGCCGTGTCTGAGCGCTGAACACATTGTACTTGTGTCTTGCTCAGGGGTGGTCGGCTCAGCCTCCTGACCTCGGCTGTATCCTCCTTACATTGGCCGTGTCTGAGCACGGAACACATTGTACTTGTGTCTTGCTCAGGGGTGGTTGGCTCAGCCTCCACATCGGCTGTATCCTCTTTACATTGGCCGTGTCTGAGCGCTGAACACATTGTACTTGTGTCTTGCTCAGGGGTGGTTGGCTCAGCTTCCACCTCGGCTGTATCCTCCTTACATCGGCCGTGTCTGAGCGCGGAACACATTGTACTTGTGTCTTGCTCAGGGGTGGTCGGCTTAGCCTCCTCACCTCGGCTGTATCCTCCTTACATTGGCCGTATCTGAGCACTGAACACATTGTACTTGTGTCTTGCTCAGGGGTGGTCGGCTCAGCCTCCTCACCTCGGCTGTATCTGTCACGGGTGTGTCGCTGCGAAGATCGTCGCGATTGCACACCCTGACTTCTCACAGCTGAGTTTCTGGTGCTGGGTGTTTTTCGGCACTGAGGGAGTTAATTCTCACTCTCTCTGTGTTAGACAAGACCAGCCTCGCCCAGCTGCAATTAATGTTGTTGTAATTGGTTTCCTTCAAAAACCTGCCAGTCTGCTTGGAATGTGTTGGTGAAAGCATTCATGCAGACCAGCAGAGCGGATCATATTGAGAAGTCTAAAGCTAAGATTACCTGTTGTGGTTTTCTCCTCTCCTCGCTTTATTATTTATCTCCTTACCCGTTGGTGTTCCCTCTGTAGTGATAGTTTTGTATGCAAGGTGTCTTTTATTTTACCCCTTGTACTGTCTCGTTCGTCTTATACTGTGTGTAGGCAGTTACCTTCCCGTTCCCTGTGGTGGTAATCAGGGTCCTTCTCAGGACTAGATTACAGTGGTCAGGGATTCACAGGAGATAGGGTTACGCTGGCGGCCTGGACCTCTGTACCATCAACAGTACCTCCAGGTAGAGGGATTAGTCAGGACCCCAGCTTAGGGTCAGCATAGACCCCGGTCCTCCTGTATGCAGAGACAGCGTGACATTTTCACCGACCACTAAAGATTTTCTCCAGTCACCATGGATCCAGTAGTCAGTCTAGCTCGGCAGTTGCAGAGTTTGTCCATGGAGCTGGCGGACGTTAAGTCCAAGGTTTTGTACCCCCCGGAGCAGGCCGGACCTGAACCTAAAGTAGCTCTCACTGACAGATTCACTGGGGGCCGGGACAAGTTTTTTGCTTTCCGGGAGGCATGTAAATTGTACTTTCGGCTGCGACCTCGGTCATCTGGAGTGAAGAACAAAGGGTGGGGATTGTCATCTCGCTCCTACAAGGAGACCCCCAATCCTGGGCGTTCGCTCTCCCCCCGGGCGCCCCAGCTCTCCAGTCAGTGGATAGGTTTTTTGCAGCTCTGGGTCTTGTATATGATGACCCGGATCGGGTCTCCCTTGCTGAGTCTAAGTTACGTAGGATACAGCAGGGAGATCGTCCGGCGGAGGAATTCTGTTCGGAGTTCCGTAGGTGGGCCACGGACACCCAGTGGAATGACCCGGCTCTTAGGAGCCAGTTTTGTCAAGGGTTATCTGACAAATTAAAGGATGTGCTGGCACAGTATGACCCTCCCACATCACTGGAAGCCGCTATGGCCCTTGCTATCCGTATTGACAGACGTCTTCGGGAGAGGTGCGGGGTAACTTCGCCCCCTGTGATGACTCCACCTTCCTCAAGGGTCCCTTATACGGAGGTTCCCCTGGTCAGTCCAGAGGAGCCTATGCAATTAGGAGGGACATCATTCCGGGGGAGGGGATCGGTGGGGCGCCACAAAACAGAAGTTGTTTCTTCTGTGGGAAAAAGGGACATTTTATTGGGGGGTGTCCATCCCGTCCTTTGCAGAGTGAGAAGTCGCCGGAAAACTATTGATCCCAGATTGTGTGGTGGACGGCAATCTGGGAGTAAGTATTTCGTCCCTAAATTCGTCTCAGTTTCTCGTACCGGCGGAGGTGGTGGTGGGTGCGAAAACTGAGAGGATATCTGTTCTTCTGGATAGTGGGGCCAGGGCTAATCTGGTAGATGCTCGCTTTGCCCGGGTTCAAGGTATGCGATTGAGTGTGTTGACTAAACCCGTCCCCATCTTCTCGATCGACGCCAGACCTCTCGGTCAGGGAAGTTTTTTGCAAGCAGTGCATAACATAGATCTTCAAGTGGGGGCGTTACATAAAGAATTGTTGTCTTGTTATGTGTTGGAGGGTCTTCCCACTCCTATAGTGCTGGGCCTTCCTTGGTTAACTAAGGATAACCCGGTTATTAATTGGCAATCCAGAGAGATAAGCCAATGGAGTGAATTCTGTAATAAAAACTGCATGAAAACGGTCATTGGTGCGGTCGCTCCTAGGGCCTTACCTCCATTTCTGGTGGACTTTGAGGATGTATTCTCAGAGAAAGGGTGTCAAGAACTACCTCCTCATCGCGAATATGACTGTGCTGTTAACTTGCTCCTTGGGGCCAAATTACCGAAATCTAGGTTGTATAACCTTTCTGGTCCTGAGAGACAGGCCATGAAGGATTATATTTCAGAGAGTCTGGCTAAGGGGCATATTAGACCTTCATCTTCCCCGGTGGCCGCGGGGTTCTTCTTTGTGAAGAAAAAAGATGGAGGCCTACGCCCTTGCCTGGATTTCCGTGACCTTAATCGGATTACGGTCCGAGATCCGTATCCGCTCCCACTTATTCCCGATCTCTTCAATCAGATCGTGGGTGCCAAATGGTTCTCTAAGTTGGATCTCAGGGGGGCGTACAATCTTATTAGGATGAAGGAGGGGGATGAGTGGAAGACGGCGTTTAACACTCCGGAAGGGCATTATGAGAACCTTGTCATGCCATTTGGTCTGAGTATTGCCCCGGCGGTGTTTCAACACTTTGTAAATGACATCTTTCGCCACCTAATGGGACAGTTTGTGGTCATATATCTGGATGATATCTTAATTTACTCGCCGGATCTTGTGTCTCATCAGGAGCATGTTAGGCAGGTGTTACAGATCTTGCGGGATAATAAACTGTACGCCAAATGGGAGAAGTGTGTGTTCGCCGTACAGGAACTTCAGTTTTTAGGGTTCCTGGTGTCAGCATCCGGTTTTCGTATGGACCCTGGGAAAGTGCGGGCAGTTCTTGAGTGGGATCTGCCAGAGGATCTTAAGGCATTACAACGTTTCCTGGGGTTTGCTAACTACTACCGGAAGTTCATTCGTAATTTTTCGTCCATAGTTAAACCTCTCACAGACATGACTAAAAAAGGGACGGATTTTTCAAAGTGGTCTGACAAGGCTTGTCAAGCGTTTTCCTCTTTGAAAAAATGTTTTGCTTCAGCACCCATACTTATTCAACCGGATGCGTCACAGCCGTTCATTGTTGAGGTGGACGCTTCCGAGGTAGGGGTGGGAGCAGTATTGTTACAAGGTTCGTCCCCTGGTAAATGGCATCCGTGCGCCTTCTTCTCTAAAAAATTGTCGTCCGCTGAGAGGAATTATGATGTTGGCAATAGGGAACTCTTGGCCATTAAGTTGGCTTTTGAGGAGTGGCGTCATTTTTTGGAAGGGGCAGTCCACCCGGTCACCGTCATTACCGATCACAAAAACCTGCTATATTTAGAGTCCGCTAAACGTCTGAATCCCAGACAAGCTAGGTGGTCGTTGTTTTTTACCAGGTTTAATTTTGTCGTCACTTATCGTCCTGGCTCAAAAAATGTTAAGGCGGATGCCTTATCTCGCTGTTTCCCAGGGGCTGGGAATACGGAGGACCCGGTTCCGGTCCTTCAGGAGGGGGTGGTGGTGTCGGCAGTATGCTCTGAGCTTGAGGAGGAGGTATTGGAGGCTCAGGGGGGCGCCCCTGTAGGACCTCCAGGGAGACTGTTTGTTCCAAATCAGTTGCGACAAAAGGTGATCGAGGCACACCATAATTCAGCTTTGGCAGGACACCCAGGGAGTAAAGCAACTGAGGATCTCCTCTCGCGCCGGTTTTGGTGGCCTAACTTACATAGGGAGGTGGTAACTTTTGTTGCGTCCTGCGAGGTTTGTGCGCGCTCTAAGACCCCACATACCCGTCCGTCGGGGACCCTCTTACCTTTGAAGATCCCGGAGCGTCCGTGGACTCATCTGTCTATGGACTTCATTACGGACCTCCCGCCATCTTCGGGTAAAACAGTCATACTCGTTGTAGTGGACAGGTTCAGCAAGATGGCACATTTTATCGCTCTTCCTAATGCTAAAACTCTTGCGCAGGTGTTTATTGGGGAGATTGTAAGGCTTCACGGGGTACCCTCCGATGTGGTGTCGGATCGGGGGTCTCAGTTTGTGTCCAAATTCTGGAAAGCATTTTGTACACGGCGGGGGATGCAGTTGTCATTTTCATCGGCTTTTCACCCGCAGACCAATGGTCAGACAGAGCGTCTGAATCAGAGCTTGGAGACATATCTCCGGTGTTTTGTGTCAGAGAACCAGGAGGACTGGGCTTCTTTCTTGCCTCTGGCGGAATTTGCTCTAAATAATAGGCGGAGCGAGTCCACTGGTAAGTCCCCGTTTTTTGGGGCATATGGTTTTCACCCCCAGTTTTGTACTTTCAATAGGGGGGGCTCTTCTGGGGTTCCTGAGGAGGAACGATTTTCGTCGTCACTTGCTTCAGTGTGGAGAGGAGTGCTGAATAATCTGAGTACTATGGGGAACCGATACAAACGTATGGCTGATAGGAGGAGAGTGTCTGGTCCGGACCTAAGTGTGAACGATCTGGTATGGTTGTCTACCAAAAATATAAAACTTAAGGTTCCCTCCTGGAAACTGGGTCCCAGGTTCATCGGGCCATACAAGATCAGTGCTATAATTAATCCGGTTGCATTCCGTCTTGACCTCCCTCCTACATTTAAGATTCATAATGTGTTCCACAGATCGTTGCTTAAGAGGTATGTGGCGCCGGTGATACCTTCACCTTTACCTCCTCCTCCTGTGGTGGTCAATGGTAACTTGGAGTTCCAGGTGTCGAGAGTCATCGATTCACGTCTGAATCGCCGATCCCTTCAGTACCTTGTTCATTGGAGGGGGTATGGTCCTGAGGAGAGGACGTGGGTTCCTGCGTCGGATATTAACGCAGACCGATTAATTCGGGCCTTCCACACTACTCACCCAGATAAACCTGGCCCTGAGGGTCCGGAGGCCCCTCGTAGAAGGGGGGGTACTTTCACGGGTGTGTCGCTGCGAAGATCGTCGCGATTGCACACCCTGACTTCTCACAGCTGAGTTTCTGGTGCTGGGTGTTTTTCGGCACTGAGGGAGTTAATTCTCACTCTCTCTGTGTTAGACAAGACCAGCCTCGCCCAGCTGCAATTAATGTTGTTGTAATTGGTTTCCTTCAAAAACCTGCCAGTCTGCTAGGAATGTGTCGGTGAAAGCATTCATGCAGACCAGCAGAGCGGATCATATTGAGAAGTCTAAAGCTAAGAGTACCTGTTGTGGTTTTCTCCTCTCCTCGCTTTATTATTTATCTCCTTACCCGTTGGTGTTCCCTCTGTAGTGATAGTTTTGTATGCAAGGTGTCTTTTATTTTACCCCTTGTACTGTCTCGTTCGTCTTATACTGTGTGTAGGCAGTTACCTTCCCGTTCCCTGTGGTGGTAATCAGGGTCCTTCTCAGGACTAGATTACAGTGGTCAGGGATTCACAGGAGATAGGGTTACGCTGGCGGCCTGGACCTCTGTACCATCAACAGTACCTCCAGGTAGAGGGATTAGTCAGGACCCCAGCTTAGGGTCAGCATAGAACCCGATCCTCCTGTATGCAGAGACAGCGTGACAGTATCCTCCTTACATTGGCCGTGTCTGAGCGCGGAACACATTGTACTTGTGTCTTGCTCAGGGTGGTTGGCTCAGCTTCCACCTCGGCTGTATCCACCTTACATCGGCTGTGTCTGAGCGCGGAACACATTGTACTTGTGTCTTGCTCAGGGGTGGGCGGCTCAGCCTCCTCACCTCGGCTGTATCCTCCTTACATTGGCCGTGTCTGAGCGCTGAACACATTGTACTTGTGTCTTGCTCAGGGGTGGTCGGCTCAGCCTCCTCACCTCGGCTGTATCCTCCTTACATTGGCCGTGTCTGAGCGCTGAACACATTGTACTTGTGTCTTGCTCAGGGGTGGTCGGCTTAGCTTCCTCACCTCGGCTGTATCCTCCTTACATTGGCCGTGTCTGAGCGCTGAACACATTGTACTTGTGTCTTGCTCAGGGGTGGTCGGCTCAGCCTCCTCACCTCGGCTGTATCCTACTTACATTGGCCGTGTCTGAGCGCGGAACACATTGTACTTGTGTCTTGCTCAGGGGTGGTTGGCTCAGCTTCCACCTCGGCTGTATCCTCCTTACATCGGCCGTGTCTAAGCGCGGAACACATTGTACTTGTGTCTTGCTCAGGGGTGGTCGGCTTAGCCTCCTCACCTCGGCTGTATCCTCCTTACATTGGCCATGTCTGAGCGCTGAACACATTGTACTTGTGTCTTGCTCAGGGGTGGTCGGCTCAGCCTCCTCACCTCGGCTGTATCCTCCTTACATTGGCCGTGTCTGAGCGCTGAACACATTGTACTTGTGTCTTGCTCAGGGGTGGTCGGCTCAGCCTCCTCACCGTGTCTCTGTGGTGCTGGTTCTGTGATCTGCGTCTTCTGCAGACCCGGCACACTCTGGGACATCTCTGCTGCCTACTAGTTCTGCACACAGTGTATATATCTATATACACATTATATATAACGCAGATATGAGGCACACATACCAGTGGTGTATATTTCTATAATCTGTATACCCATCACACACACACACAATTGGCTTTCTGGTGAAATTTATGGAAAGTGTAAAGTTCCGGCACCAGTGATATTTTCTCATGACAGTCAGGCATGGAGTAGAAGCAGCGATGGTGATCTCCTCATCACCAGCAATTTATTGAACCATAAGCTACCACCAGTGGTGGTAAACCCCAAACATCAAGTTCTCAATAACTTGTCCTGGGGCATTGAGCATCAATTACAGCCGACAACAACATCTCCTGCTGGTCACAAGTGGAGTTATTGTCTGCTGAGACATGGCCTCCCACTCTTCTTGTCGGGCAGCCCTAAGGTTTTGGGGTACAGAGTTATTAGTCTCTACACAGCGACTTAGCAGATCCCAGAGGTTTTCTATGGGATTCAGGTCTGGAGAAGGTGGAACCTCAGATTGAGCAGCCCGCACTTTCTCCAGGAGCCATTCCCTAATGATGCGACCTCGATGAGTGGAGCATGGTCGTCCATGAAGAGAACAATAGGGCTGTGTTGTTCGTGCAGAGCACAATGACTGGATTAATAATGTTATTCTAGTAGTAGGGGCTTGTCACACAGTGTAGGGCAGTTCTGTATGGTCTAGACCCACCTGCCCACACTAACACCACCACCAAAGTCTGGTGACAACAGTGGCTGATGCATAGCGCTCTCCTTGACGTCTCCACCATCGTTAGCGGCCATCATTTCTGGTCAACGTGAATAGACTGATCAATGACCAGCGCTGAGGCCCCCTGGTTCCTCATTCGGCGTAGATGACGCTTGTGCCTGGTGGTGGGGTCAGGTACCTTGCAGGTCGTCTAGCACACAGACCATGCTGATGTGAATAGTTTTGAATGGCCTGATGTGGCAATTGGACGCCTCTCACCTCCATTACATGAGCCTGGAATTGTGTGGCGTTCATCATCCGGTTCTAAAAGGCATCATTCACAATGAAGCGTCATCAGTGTGGGACGTGGCAGAGGACGTCCACTTCTCTGCCTTTCTGTGACTCTTCCAGTCCCTGTATCTCTGTAGTCTCCTGTTGATGACTGTGACTCTTCTAGTCCCTGTATCTCTGTAGTCTCCTGCTGATGATAGTGACTCTTCCAGTCCCTGTATCTATGTAGTGACCCACTGATGACTCTGTGACTCTTTCAGTCCCTGTATCTCTGTAGTCTCCTGCTGATGACTGTGATTCTTCCTGTCCCTGTATGTCTGTAGTCTCCTGCTGATGACTCTGACTCTTCCAGTCCCTGTATCTCCGTAGTCACCCGCTGATGACTCTGTGACTCTTCCAGTCCCTGTATCTCTGTAGTCACCCGCTGATGACTCTGAGTCTTCCAGTCCTTGTATCTCTGTAATCACCCGCTGATGACTCTGTGACTCTTCCAGTCCCTGTATCTCTGTAATCACCCGCTGATGACTCTGACTCTTCCAGTCCCTGTATCTCCGTAGTCACCCGCTGATGACTCTGACTCTTCCAGTCCTTGTATCTCCGTAGTCACCCGCTGATGACTCTGACTCTTCCAGTCCCTGTATCTGTGTAATCACCCGCTGATGACTCTGAGACTCTTCCAGTCCCTGTATCTCTGTAGTCACCCGCTGATGACTCTGTGACTCTTCCAGTCCCTGTATCTCTGAAGTCACCCGCTGATGACTCTGTGACTCTTCCAGTGCCTGTATCTCTGTAGTCACCCGCTGATGACTCTGACTCTTCCAGTCCTTGTATCTCTGTAATCACCCGCTGATGACTCTGTGACTCTTCCAGTCCCTGTACCTCTGTAATCACTTGCTGATGACTCTGTGACTCTTCCAGTCCCTATATCTCTGTAGTCACCCGCTGATGACTCTGACTCTTCCAGTCCTTGTATCTCTGTAATCACCCGCTGATGACTTTGTGACTCTTCCAGTCCCTCTATCTCCGTAGTCACCCGCTGATGACTCTGTGACTCTTCCAGTCCCTGTATCTCTGTAGTCACCCGCTGATGACTCTGTGACTCTTCCAGTCCCTGTATCTCTGTAGTCACCCGCTGATGACTCTGTGATTCTTCCAGTCCCTGTATCTCCGTAGTCACCCGCTGATGACTCTGTGACTCTTCCAGTCCCTGTATCTCTGTAGTCACCCGCTGATGACTCTGTGACTCTTCCAGTCCCTGTATCTCCGTAGTCACCCGCTGATGACTCTGACTCTTCCAGTCCTTGTATCTCTGTAATCACCCGCTGATGACTCTGTGACTCTTCCAGTCCCTCTATCTCCGTAGTCACCCACTGATGACTCTGTGACTCTTCAAGTCCCTGTATCTCTGTAGTCACCCGCTGATGACTCTGTGATTCTTCCAGTCCCTGTATCTCCGTAGTCACCCGCTGATGACTCTGTGACTCTTCCAGTCCCTGTATCTCTGTAGTCACCCGCTGATGACTCTGTGACTCTTCCAGTCCCTGTATCTCCGTAGTCACCCGCTGATGACTCTGACTCTTCCAGTCCTTGTATCTCTGTAGTCACCTGCTGATGACTGTGACTCTTCCAGTCCCTGTATCTCTGTAGTCACCCGCTGATGACTCTGAGTCTTCCAGTCCCTGTATCTCCGTAGTCACCCGCTGATGACTCTGACTCTTCCAGTCCCTGTATCTCTGTAATCACCCGCTGATGACTCCGACTCTTCCAGTCCCTGTATCTCTGTAATCACCCGCTGATGACTCCGACTCTTCAAGTCCCTGTATCTCTGTAATCACCCGCTGATGACTCTGACTCTTCCAGTCCTTGTATCTCTGTAATCACCCGCTGATGACTCTGTGACTCTTCCAGTCCCTGTATCTCTGTAGTCACCCGCTGATGACTCTGACTCTTCCAGTCCCTGTATCTCCGTAGTCACCCGCTGATGACTCTGTGACTCTTCCAGTCCCTGTATCTCTGTAGTCACCCGCTGATGACTCTGACTCTTCCAGTCCCTGTATCTCCGTAGTCACCCGCTGATGACTCTGTGACTCTTCCAGTCCCTGTATCTCTGTAGTCACCCGCTGATGACTCTGAGTCTTCCAGTCCCTGTATCTCCGTAGTCACCCGCTGATGACTCTGACTCTTCCAGTCCTTGTATCTCTGTAGTCACCCGCTGATAACTCTGTGACTCTTCCAGTCCCTGTATCTCTGTAGTCACATGCTGATGACTCTGACTCTTCCAGTCCCTGTATCTCTGTAGTCACATGCTGATGACTCTGTGACTTTTCCAGTCCCTGTATCTCTGTAGTTACCCACTGATGACTCTGTGACTCTTCCAGTCCCTGTATCTCTGTAGTCACCCGCTGATGACTCTGACTCTTCCAGTCCCTGTATCTCTGTAATCACCCGCTGATGACTCTGTGACTCTTCCAGTCCCTGTATCTCTGTATTCACCCACTGATGACTCTGTGACTCTTCCAGTCCCTGTATCTCCGTAGTCACCCGCTGATGACTCTGACTCTTCCAGTCCCTGTATCTTCGTAGTCACCCGCTGATGACTCTGACTCTTCCAGTCCCTGTATCTCTGTAATCACCCGCTGATGACTCTGTGACTCTTCCAGTCCTTGTATCTCTGTAATCACCCGCTGATGACTCTGACTCTTCCAGTCCCTGTATCTCCGTAGTCACCCGCTGATGACTCTGTGACTCTTCCAGTCCCTGTATCTCCGTAGTCACCCGCTGATGACTCTGACTCTTCCAGTCCCTGTATCTCTGTAGTCACCTGCTGATGACTCTGTGACTCTTCCAGTCCCTGTATCTCTGTAGTCACCCGCTGATGACTGTGACTCTTCCAGTCCTTGTATCTCCGTAGTCACCCGCTGATGACTCTGTGACTCTTCCAGTCCCTGTATCTCTGTAGTCACCTGCTGATGACTCTGACTCTTCCAGTCCTTGTTTATCCGTAGTCACCCGCTGATGACTCTGACTCTTCCAGTCCCTGTATCTCCGTAATCACCCGCTGATGACTCTGACTCTTCCAGTCCCTGTATCTCTGTAATCACCCGCTGATGACTCTGTGACTCTTCCAGTCCCTGTATCTCTGTAATCACCCGCTGATGACTCTGTGACTCTTCCAGTCCCTTTTATCTCTGTAGTCACCCGCTGATGACTCTGTGACTCTTCCAGTCCCTGTATCTCTGTAATCACCCGCTGATGACTCTGTGACTCTTCCAGTCCCTGTATCTCTGTAATCACCCGCTGATGACTCTGTGACTCTTCCAGTCCCTGTATCTCTGTAATCACCCGCTGATGACTCTGTGACTCTTCCAGTCCCTGTATCTCTGTAGTCACCCGCTGATGACTCTGTGACTCTTCCAGTCCCTGTATCTCTGTAATCACCCGCTGATGACTCTGACTCTTCCAGTCCCTGTATCTCTGTAATCACCCGCTGATGACTCTGTGACTCTTCCAGTCCCTGTATCTATGTAGTCACCAGCTGATGACTCTGACTCTTCCAGTCCCTGTATCTCCGTAGTCACCCGCTGATGACTCTGACTCTTCCAGTCCCTGTATCTCTGTAGTCACCCGCTGATTACTCTGACTCTTCCAGTGCCTGTATCTCTGTAGTCACCCGCTGATGACTCTGTGACTCTTCCAGTCCCTGTATCTCCGTAGTCACCCTCTGATGACTCTGACTCTTCCAGTCCCTGTATCTCTGTAGTCACCCGCTGATGACTCTGTGACTCTTCCAGTCCCTGTATCTCTGTAATCACCCGCTGATGACTCTGACTCTTCCAGTCCCTGTATCTCTGTAGTCACCCGCTGATGACTCTGTGACTCTCCCAGTGCCTGTACCTCTGTAATCACTTGCTGATGACTCTGTGACTCTTCCAGTCCCTATATCTCTTTTTTAGACACCACCATTAAGCTAAAGAACAATGAAATAGAGACATCCCTGTATCAGAAGCCAATCGACCGTCCAACATATCTTAAATGGGACAGTTTCCATCCTAAACACATAAAAAACTCTATTGTCTACAGCCAAGCCATCAGATACAACCGTATATGTTCCAACCCCATGGATAGAGATGAACACCTTGGTCGCCTCAGAAAGACTTTTTTGAACCAGGGCTACCATCCAAGAACAATTGAAAACCAAATTACAAGAGCCACCAGAATATCAAGGAATCACCTGCTACATTACAAAGCTAAAGAAGAAAATAACCGGGTGCCTCTAGTGGTCACCTACAATCCAAGTCTGGAGATGCTAAGGGGAGCTGCACGGAAACTACAACCTTTACTACAAAAAGATGCCCGATTACAATCCATATTTCCAGACCCCCCACTACTATGTTTTAGGCAGCCCCCAAATCTAAGAAGCATCATTGTCAGAAGCTCCCTGTCCTCCCCAACAGCTGCAGGAACCTTTCCTTGCAAACAAAAGAAATGCAAAACCTGTACATCTATAATGACCACGGACAGGATAAAGATCCCCAACTCCCATCAGGACTACAAGATACCAGGTACTTTCAGCTGCATCACATCTAATGTGGTGTACCTAATTATATGTACTAAATGTCCAACTGGGGGTCTGTATGTGGGGGAGACCGGGCAAAAACTGAGAACAAGGATGAATTCTCATCGCCACACGATAAGAGAAAAAAGAATGGATTTACCTGTGGCCAAACACTTTTGTATGCCCGGTCATAGCATGACAGATATGGAATTACTTGTATTAAAATCTAACTTCAAATCTGAGAAGGATAGAAAAGTCTGGGAATATAAACTTATGATGACCTTTGACACTCTTAGTGCTGGGATGAATATATCCCAGAGTTTTATGTCGTTCTACAACAATTAAGGAATCTGCCTCCCTGACCTTTTAGGGTCATCACAACACAATACCAGACCCCAATCAGAGGGTAATAAAACCTTCACTCCTTATCTATGAACTAGTCATATTTATGTTAATCCCTCTGCCATAATGACAGTTCTGCTTCATGTCACTTGTCCTACCTATTGCATTTTTTCTGTGCTATTTTGTGTATAAATATGTGATTCTTCAGATTTTGTATTAGTTCAGCCTGATGAAGAGACCTGAGTAGTCTCGAAAGCTTGCAATTTGTTACCATCTTTTCAGTTAGCCATTAAAAGGTATCAACCACTGAGGACTCTCAAGTCTAAATATTTTTCTATCTACTGGCTAACACGGTACGAAGATACACATCTTTCCTATATATCTCTGTAGTCACCCGCTGATGACTCTGACTCTTCCAGTCCTTGTATCTCCGTAGTAACCCGCTGATGACTCTGACTTTTCCAGTTCCTGTATCTCTGTAGTCACCCGCTGATGACTCTGTGACTCTTTCAGTCCCTGTATCTCTGTAGTCACCCGCTGATGACTCTGACTCTTCCAGTCCCTGTATCTCTGTAATCACCTGCTGATGACTCTGACTCTTCCAGTCCCTGTATCTCTGTAGTCACCCGCTGATGACTCTGACTCTTCAAGTCCCTGTATCTCTGTAGTCACCCGCTGATGACTCTGTGACTCTTCCAGTGCCTGTATCTCTGTAGTCACCCGCTGATGACTCTGACTCTTCCAGTCCCTGTATCTCTGTAGTCACCCGCTGATGACTCTGACTCTTCCAGTCCCTGTATCTCTGTAGTCACCCGCTGATGACTCTGTGACTCTTCCAGTGCCTGTATCTCTGTAGTCACCCGCTGATGACTCTGACTCTTCCAGTCCCTGTATCTCTGTAGTCACCCGCTGATGACTCTGTGACTCTTCCAGTGCCTGTATCTCTGTAGTCACCCGCTGATGACTCTGACTCTTCCAGTCCCTGTATCTCTGTAGTCACCCGCTGATGACTCTGACTCTTCCAGTCCCTGTATCTCTGTAGTCACCCGCTGATGACTCTGACTCTTCCAGTCCCTGTATCTCTGTAGTCACCCGCTGATGACTCTGTGACTCTTCCAGTGCCTGTATCTCTGTATTTACCCGCTGATGACTCTGACTCTTCCAGTCCCTGTATCTCTGTAGTCACCCGCTGATGACTCTTCCAGTCCCTGTATCTCTGTAGTCACATGCTGATGACTCTGACTCTTCCAGTCCCTGTATCTCTGTAGTCACCCGCTGATGACTCTGACTCTTCCAGTCCCTGTATCTCTGTAGTCACCCGCTGATGACTCTGTGACTCTTCCAGTGCCTGTATCTCTGTAGTCACCCGCTGATGACTCTGACTCTTCCAGTCCCTGTATCTCTGTAGTCACCCGCTGATGACTCTGTGACTCTTCCAGTGCCTGTATCTCTGTAGTCACCCGCTGATGACTCTGACTCTTCCAGTCCCTGTATCTCTGTAGTCACCCGCTGATGACTCTGACTCTTCCAGTCCCTGTATCTCTGTAGTCACCCGCTGATGACTCTGACTCTTCCAGTCCCTGTATCTCTGTAGTCACCCGCTGATGACTCTGTGACTCTTCCAGTGCCTGTATCTCTGTATTTACCCGCTGATGACTCTGACTCTTCCAGTCCCTGTATCTCTGTAGTCACCCGCTGATGACTCTGACTCTTCCAGTCCCTGTATCTCCGTAGTCACCCGCTGATGACTCTGACTCTTCCAGTCCCTGTATCTCTGTAATCACCCGCTGATGACTCTGTGACTCTTCCAGTCCCTATATCTCTGTAATCACCCGCTGATGACTCTGACTCTTCCAGTCCCTGTATCTCTGTAGTCACCCGCTGATGACTCTGTGACTCTTCCAGTCCCTGTATCTCTGTAGTCACCCGCTGATGACTCTGTGACTCTTCCAGTCCCTGTATCTGCGTAGTCACCCGCTGATGACTCTGACTCTTCCAGTCCCTGTATCTCCGTAGTCACCCGCTGATGACTCTGACTCTTCCAGTCCCTGTATCTCCGTAGTCACCCGCTGATGACTCTGTGACTCTTCCAGTCCCTGTATCTCCGTAGTAACCCGCTGATGACTCTGTGACTCTTCCAGTCCCTGTATCTCTGTAGTCACCCGCTGATGACTCTGACTCTTCCAGTCCCTGTATCTCTGTAGTCTCCTGCTGATGACTGTGACTCTTCCAGTCCCTGTATCTCCGTAGTCACCCGCTGATGACTCTGACTCTTCCAGTCCCTGTATCTCTGTAGTCACCCGCTGATGACTCTGTGACTCTTCCAGTCCCTGTATCTCCGTAGTCCCCGCTGATGACTCTGTGACTCTTCCAGTCCCTGTATCTCTGTAGTCTCCTGCTGATGACTGTGACTCTTCCAGTCCCTGTATCTCTGTAGTCACCCGCTGATGACTCTGTGACTCTTCCAGTGCCTCTATCTCTGTAGTCACCCGCTGATGACTCTGACTCTTCCAGTCCCTGTATCTCTGTAGTCACCCGCTGATGACTCTGTGACTCTTCCAGTGCCTGTATCTCTGTAGTCACCCGCTGATGACTCTGACTCTTCCAGTCCCTGTATCTCTGTAGTCACCCGCTGATGACTCTGACTCTTCCAGTCCCTGTATCTCCGTAGTCACCCGCTGATGACTCTGTGACTCTTCCAGTCCCTATATCTCTGTAATCACCCGCTGATGACTGACTCTTCCAGTCCCTGTATCTCTGTAGTCACCCGCTGATGACTGTGACTCTTCCAGTCCCTGTATCTCTGTAGTCACCCGCTGATGACTCTGTGACTCTTCCAGTCCCTGTATCTGTGTAGTCACCCGCTGATGACTCTGACTCTTCCAGTCCCTGTATCTCCGTAGTCACCCGCTGATGACTCTGACTCTTCCAGTCCCTGTATCTCCGTAGTCACCCGCTGATGACTCTGTGACTCTTCCAGTCCCTGTATCTCCGTAGTCACCCGCTGATGACTCTGACTCTTCCAGTCCTTGTATCTCCGTAGTCACCCGCTGATGACTCTGACTCTTCCAGTCCCTGTATCTCTGTAGTCACCCGCTGATGACTCTGACTCTTCCAGTCCCTGTATCTCTGTAATCACCTGCTGATGACTCTGACTCTTCCAGTCCCTGTATCTCTGTAGTCACCCGCTGATGACTCTGACTCTTCAAGTCCCTGTATCTCTGTAGTCACCTGCTGATGACTCTGTGACTCTTCCAGTGCCTGTATCTCTGTAGTCACCCGCTGATGACTCTGACTCTTCCAGTCCCTGTATCTCTGTAGTCACCCGCTGATGACTCTGACTCTTCCAGTCCCTGTATCTCTGTAGTCACCCGCTGATGACTCTGTGACTCTTCCAGTGCCTGTATCTCTGTAGTCACCCGCTGATGACTCTGACTCTTCCAGTCCCTGTATCTCCGTAGTCACCCGCTGATGACTCTGACTCTTCCAGTCCCTGTATCTCTGTAATCACCCGCTGATGACTCTGTGACTCTTCCAGTCCCTATATCTCTGTAATCACCCGCTGATGACTCTGACTCTTCCAGTCCTGTATCTCTGTAGTCACCCGCTGATGACTCTGTGACTCTTCCAGTCCCTGTATCTCTGTAGTCACCCGCTGATGACTCTGTGACTCTTCCAGTCCCTGTATCTGTGTAGTCACCCGCTGATGACTCTGACTCTTCCAGTCCCTGTATCTCCGTAGTCACCCGCTGATGACTCTGACTCTTCCAGTCCCTGTATCTCCGTAGTCACCCGCTGATGACTCTGTGACTCTTCCAGTCCCTGTATCTCTGTAGTCTCCTGCTGATGACTGTGACTCTTCCAGTCCCTGTATCTCCGTAGTCACCCGCTGATGACTCTGACTCTTCCAGTCCCTGTATCTCTGTAGTCACCCGCTGATGACTCTGTGACTCTTCCAGTCCCTGTATCTCCGTAGTCACCCGCTGATGACTCTGACTCTTCCAGTCCCTGTATCTCCGTAGTCACCCGCTGATGACTCTGTGACTCTTCCAGTCCCTATATCTCTGTAATCACCCGCTGATGACTCTGACTCTTCCAGTCCCTGTATCTCCGTAGTCACCCGCTGATGACTCTGTGACTCTTCCAGTCCGTATATCTCTGTAATCACCCGCTGATGACTCTGTGACTCTTCCAGTCCCTGTATCTCCGTAGTCACCCGCTGATGACTCTGACTCTTCCAGTCCCTGTATCTCCGTAGTCACCCGCTGATGACTCTGACTCTTCCAGTCCCTGTATCACCGTAGTCACCCGCTGATGACTCTGACTCTTCAAGTCCCTGTATCTCTGTAGTCACCCGCTGATGACTCTGTGACTCTTCCAGTGCCTGTATCTCTGTAGTCACCGCTGATGACTCTGACTCTTCCAGTCCCTGTATCTCTGTAGTCACCCGCTGATGACTCTGACTCTTCCAGTCCCTGTATCTCTGTAGTCACCCGCTGATGACTCTGTGACTCTTCCAGTGCCTGTATCTCTGTATTTACCCGCTGATGACTCTGACTCTTCCAGTCCCTGTATCTCCGTAGTCACCCGCTGATGACTCTGTGACTCTTCCAGTCCCTGTATCTCCGTAGTCACCCGCTGATGACTCTGACTCTTCCAGTCCCTGTATCTCCGTAGTCACCCGCTGATGACTCTGACTCTTCCAGTCCCTGTATCTCCGTAGTCACCCGCTGATGACTCTGTGACTCTTCCAGTCCCTGTATCTCCGTAGTCACCCGCTGATGACTCTGACTCTTCCAGTCCCTGTATCTCTGTAGTCACCCGCTGATGACTCTGACTCTTCCAGTCCCTGTATCTCCGTAGTCACCGCTGATGACTCTGACTCTTCCAGTCCCTGTATCTCCGTAGTCACTATCCGCATGATGACTCTGATGACTCTTCCAGTCCGTATCTCCGTAGTCACCGCTGATGACTCTGTGACTCTTCCAGTCCCTGTATCTCTGTAGTCACCGCTGATGACTCTGACTCTTCCAGTCCCTGTATCTCCGTAGTCACCCGCTGATGACTCTGACTCTTCCAGTCCCTGTATCTCTGTAGTCACCCGCTGATGACTCTGTGACTCTTCCAGTCCCTGTATCTCTGTAGTCACCCGCTGATGACTCTGACTCTTCCAGTCCCTGTATCTCTGTAGTCACATGCTGATGACTCGTGACTCTTCCAGTCCCTGTATCTCTGTAGTCACCCGCTGATGACTCTGACTCTTCCAGTCCCTGTATCTCCGTAGTCACCCGCTGATGACTCTGACTCTTCCAGTCCTGTATCTCTGTAGTCAACCTGCTGATGACCTTGACTCTTCCAGTCCCTGTATCCTGTAGTCACATGCTGATGACTCTGACTCTTCCAGTCCCTGTATCTCCGTAGTCACCGCTGATGACTCTGACTCTTCCAGTCCCTGTATCTCCTGTAGTCACCCGCTGATGACTCTGACTCTTCCAGTCCCTGTATCTCTGTAGTCACCTGCTGATGACTCTGACTCTTCCAGTCCCTGTATCTCTGTAGTCACCGCTGATGACTCTGACTCTTCCAGTCCCTGTATCTCTGTAGTCACCCGCTGATGACTCTGTGACTCTTCCAGTCCCTGTATCTCGTAGTCACCCGCTGATGACTCTGACTCTTCCAGTCCCTGTATCTCTGTAGTCACCCCTGATGACTCTGTGACTCTTCCAGTCCCTGTATCTCTGTAGTCACCCGCTGATGACTCTGACTCTTCCAGTCCCTGTATCTCTGTAGTCACCCGCTGATGACTCTGACTCTTCCAGTCCCTGTATCTCTGTAGTCACCCGCTGATGACTCTGACTCTCTAAGCTCAGTGGCCTCCTCTGCCGGAGAACATCCTGCCCGAGGCCTCGTGATGGGAGGTCCCGGTGATCAGTTGTCAGGTGTCGTCTTGTCTCGTGATGTGGGGGACGGTTTGATACCAATTCTAAGTGGATCCTGAAATGTATTGGTGATTCGTGGATCTACTTGTTGTGATTTTTGCCATTACGCTCCTTGTTAGAGAACAGTACGTTGTGCAGTCGGACGTGTGTAATTAGAAGTGTAGAGATGTCAAAGTTCACCTGAAAAGGTCAGAGGGCATCGTAGGGTCACCGGAAATTTCACCCGAATGCCAAATATCCCGAACTTTCTGTGAGTAATGTATATATTCACAGACTATAGTGCGGCCCCCAGACTGAGAGGGATCCCGGTCCGTACCTCATTGGCATCGCCCTCGGCGGAGGAGATTTGCTCCAGGCGGGTCTGGCAGAGCCTCTCCACCCAATGCTGGACCTTCTCTGACTCTTCTAGATCTTCTCGCTCCGTCTCTGAGACCTTAGGCATAGAAATGAATGGAGGTGAGTGACAGGTGATCCCCACCCATTGTATACATTAGGCCGGGCACGTGTCCCTCCACTAACATAACACAACATGAAATGGGGGAACTATCCGCACAATGAAATCCCAGACCCAAACCCAGCGGCATCTCAGCACCTAGATAAGCTGGTGATTGGAAGTGTTATTCATATTACAACTATAGGGTCCGTGGACTCCCCCCATCCAAGGATAAAACTGTATGCCTAAAAAGTGACCCACAAGCCCCCAACACTGTCAGTGCTGCAGGCCATAAGCTGCACTCCTGGAAAGAAAGTGTCCAACCTCTGCGGCCTTCATGAGTCCAGAGGGCGGAGATGCGTAATGGCACTATCCCAAGAAGGACCCCTGACAAAAAATAAAATGGGCTCCCGAGACCCCCACTATTCCTTACTGTCCAAAGAGGGGTCAGCAGTTACCCACGTGTCCTCAAAATTCTGCTCACTTTGTGCAGTGAGCAGTAATGGGGTCCAGCTGTGGGGCCCCTAGGAGCACGATCTATATCACCGCACCTGTGGATCAATGATACTACAAAGGTTCTTTCCGGTATGAATGTAAAGGCAGCTGTCAATCATAGTGTGGGCCCGCCCACTGGACTCCTAACCCCGATATACACCGGCTCTCCTACCCAAGCTTTGAGGGATGCTTAACACTAGAGGGTGACAACCATAGGGCACAGGGCAGACACCACAGCCATTACCTCCTGCACCAGGCGGCTGATCTTCAGCTGCTTCTCCTTCTCCAGCATCTCCTCCTTCTCTTTGGCCAATTTCTGCTCAAACTCCAGCTCCTTCTTACTCTTCTTCTGCTCATACAGACTGTCCGCCTTCGCTTTCTTCCGCTCTTTCCCTTTCTGAGGGTGAGTGGATGAGGACAAACATGGGCAAAGATCACAAAGGAGACACACGGGCAGACCACGTGAAGGAGACATGGAGCAGATCACAAGGCGCACGGAGGAGGCGCGGAGCCGATCCCACGGAGGAGGCGCGGAGCCGATCCCACGGAGGAGGCGCGGAGCCGATCCCACGGAGGAGGCGCGGAGCCGATCCCACGGAGGATGCATGTGGCACCGATCACACGGCACACGGAGGATGCATGTGGCACCGATCACACGGCACACGGAGGATGCATGTGGCACCGATCACACGGCACACGGAGGATGCATGTGGCACAGATCACACGGCACACGGAGGATGCATGTGGCACAGATCACACGGCACACGGAGGATGCATGTGGCACCGATCACACGGCACACGGAGGATGCATGTGGCACCGATCACACGGAGGATGCATGTGGCACCGATCACACGGCACACGGAGGATGCATGTGGCACAGATCACATGGCACACGGAGGATGCATGTGGCACCGATCACACGGCACACGGAGGATGCATGTGGCACCGATCACACGGCACACAGAGGATGCATGTGGCACCGATCACACGGCACACGGAGGATGCATGTGGCACAGATCACACGGCACACGGAGGATGCATGTGGCACCGATCACATGGCACACGGAGGATGCATGTGGCAACGATCACACGGCACACGGAGGATGCATGTGGCACCGATCACACGGCACACGGAGGATGCATGTGGCACCGATCACACGGAGGATTCATGTGGCACCGATCACACGGCACACGGAGGATGCATGTGGCACCGATCACACGGCACACGGAGGATGCATGTGGCACCGATCACACGGCACACGGAGGTGGCAACGCTCACTACATGCATTACAGGTAGGCAATGTTCTCGGCCAGTAGGAGAGAACAGTATGGTGCGCCCTGTAGGGAGCGGCCTATCAGTCAGGGTGTGATCCATTTAGCACGACCATGGCTATCCAGCACTCTCTTTGTGGAGACTGCTGACTGCTTTAGTGAAACTTCATGGACGGGCAATGCTTCCTAAGACAAGGGTGGGTGGCACTGGGTTAGGGTCACTGCCTCAAAAAGGAAAGGTCTATGGAATATATGTAAAATACACTAAGTGTGAACAGTGCAGATGACGGGCAAGCACAACTATAGTAATACAGTCAGAAGAGCCCACATAATCCACCCTAAAACACCAAGGACCCTGGGAATCCCTGACGTGCCCAGCGCAGAGGTGGCACACAATAAATAAAAGATGGCTCTCCCAAGACTGCCTTAGCAGACCCCAATATAATAAAGAGACCCCTTATAGTCAAGGATGACAACAATGGACATATCAGCTACACCTTCTCACCTGTGATCAGTGGTTCTGCAGTCAGCTAGGCCTCGCTGTGGGGCGCTCCATGCCTGAAGCATCGCCTCTCTGCGGGGCGCACCGTGCCTGAAGCATCGCCTCTCTGCGGGGCGCACCGTGCCTGAAGCATCGCCTCTCTGCGGGGCGCACCGTGCCTGAAGCATCGCCTCTCTGCGGGGCGCACCGTGCCTGAAGCATCGCCTCTCTGCGGGGCGCACCGTGCCTGAAGCATCGCCTCTCTGCGGGGCGCACCGTGCATGAAGCTCCGCCTCTCTGCGGGGCGCACCGTGTATGAAGCACTGCCTCTCTGCGGTGTGCACCGTGTATGAAGCACCGCCTCTCCGCGGGCGCGCCGTGTACGAAGCACCACCTGTCTGCGGGCGCGCCGTGTACGAAGCACCCCCTCTCTGCGGGCGCGCCGTGTACGAAGCACCGCCTCTCCGCAGGGCGCGCTGTGTATGAAGCACCGCCTCTCCGCGGGGAGCGCCGTGTATGAAGCACCGACTCTCTGCGGGGCGCACCGTGTACGAAGCACCGCCTTTCTGCGGGGCGCACCATGCACGAAGCACCGCCTCTCTGCGGGACGCACCGTGCACGAAGCACTGCCTCTCTGCGGGACGCACCGTGTATGAAGCACCGCCTCTCCGCAGGGCACACCGTGTATGAAGCACTGACAATCTGCGTGGCGCACCGTGTATGAAGCACCGCCTCTCTGCGGGGCGCACCATGTAAGAATCACTGATTCTCCGCGGGGCGCACAGTGTACCAAGCACCGCCTCTCCGCAGGGCGCATCGTGTTTTAAGCACTGCCTCTCTGCAGGGCGCACTGTGTATGAAGCACCGCCTCTCTGCAGGACGCAACGTGTATGAGCTCGGCCGGTACATGCGGGGTCAACACACAGAAAACGTCTTACCTTCCTCAGAGTCGGGAACTTCCCTTCATACCGGTAGAACCATCCGAACGCTAAATGTGGCGACACAAGAGGGTGAGCGCCGGCAGCCATATTCAGTCACCACTGCACCACAATAACTCCAATTAACCCTCCATATCCCAGATCATAACAGGACGGTGACTCATTGCCCCATAGATCCGGGAACCACAGCCGGCGTTCTCCGCAGCAGAGGTCCTGCCGCTGATGAATAAACACGGAAACCGGACCTCACTGCGCCAAAATCTTTTTTGGGGAAACACGTTCTTCATGATCTAACACTATTTTATGCAAATTCTCAGGCTGATTGGGCAGCTCCTGTCAGTGAACCCCACTCAAAATGGACGGAGCGACCCTCATGTCACACAATACCGTGTAATCCACCTAGAGGAAGATGACATCTTCACCGACTGTTGCACAGGAAACGAGCGGCAACTCCTTGCGGCCACAGGCAACTCACACACCAATATAGTCACCCCAGGCAAAGACTTCATGAACGTCTGCACCAAACCTACTGCTACTATGGTGTACATGTGGTTCTGGCTGTCAGGGTGGGACGCAGAAAATGGGAGGGCAGAGGCAAAAGGAATGAGAGGCGGCGAAGGAGGGCAGAGGCAAAAGGAAGGAGAGGCAGCGAGGAAGGGCAGAGGCAAAAGGAAGGAGAGGCGGCGAGGGAGGGCAGAGGCAAAAGGAATGAGAGGCGGCGAGGGAGGGCAGAGGCAAAAGGAAGGGGAGGCAGCGAGGGAGGGCAGAGGCAAAAGGAAGGAGAGGCGGCGAGGGAGGGCAGAGGCAAAAGGAAGGAGAGGCTGCGAGGGAGGGCAGAGGCAAAAGGAAGGAGAGGCGGCGAGGGAGAACAGAGGCAAAAGGAAGGAGAGGCGGCGAGGGAGGGCAGAGGCAAAAGGAAGGAGAGGCAGCGAGGGAGGGCAGAGGCAAAGAGACAATAAATAGAAAGGAGAAGAGACCAGCAAAGGACAAGAGACCGGGAAGGGAAAGGATGGAGGAAGAGATTGTGAAGGAGCAAAAGGAAAAAAAGATGAGAAATAGTAAAGGAAGAAAAGGTAACAGACAAAGAAAAAGGAGAGAAGCAGAGAGATGCGCAGTAAGAGACGTACAACCTGCTTGTCCTGCATTCTGCCGCCATCTTGCACATCTTTTCCATCAGCTGAAAAGAGAAATGAGGAAGAAACTGGCGGTGACAGAAGTTAGGGAGCGAATGAAGATAAGAGAGCGGAGTGTGGCGCCCCCTGTGTGACACCAGGCTGTGGCATGTTTCCACGGGGAGGCCACCACTGTCTCCCGCCATCATGTTCAGCTCTTATATCAACTTCTAGGCGACACTGCTAGTGAGTAAGCAGCGATGGCCACTATAGTGACTGTACGGCCCGACTGGGCTGCAAAACCTGGCAGCATCTTACCAATGCTAGGTACATAGACGTCCATTTTATAATTGTGCCCCGACATTTTATAGCCTGAAGCAAACGACAGAGAAGACTGGGGCGAAGCCACTGGGAACAGTCAGCGAGCACAATCATCTTTACTGGTTCTCACATGGTAGGCAAACGTTGCAAAAGTGTGATAAGAGACAAAGAAAATGACGGCGCCCAGAGACCGCCATTCATCTCCATTAACCAGTTCTGTACTGGTTTCAGGTTTGCGGGAAGAAGCACGACCCCTGCCCCAAGCACAGTTCCAGTGTCTGTTTGCTTTATACAAGAACTTCATAGTCTGATGCCCCCGTATAAGTGTCACGATACTGTAAATATGATTATGGTTTTCCTTATTATCGTCACCTACTTCTAGAAAGTTCCTTGGCTTCACTGACACTCCAGCTACCCACACTGGTGTAATGTGATACTAGCTTGCTAGCAGCTTCCCCCTCACCCCCTCCTCCTAGCAGCTGAGAAAACCATTTTAGCAACTCTGAAACCACATGGTCTTTTCCTTTGTTGTATGAGTTATTCAAGATGAAATATCTTGACCCCTGTTTAGGTTATGAGTATGAAATTTTCCTATCTGCCTTTTCATCGGAAAGGCCAATAACCAGTGAATGTTCTAAGCGCTGGCACCAGCAAAATCCAAGAAAGATTCCTGCTTAGCGGATCCACCCAAGTACTCCGCGTTTAGACATAAACGCACGCCAACGTCATGCTGAGTGAAATGGTACGCTGTGCATCATTGTAAGAGATTCCATCTCTGAGTTATGATAATTATAAGTTTTGTTAGCAAATCTGTAACTCTGAGCAAAGGGGAGGGCGGCGGTAACTCAGCCCCTTTAGTGATGTCACGACCAGAGGGTTATAAGGCAGGGCCAGGTCATTTTGCTTTAGACTTGTACTGGAAACCAGACGCAGTGCACGTCTGTAATGCACTGCGACATGTCGCCCAGCCGCATGGTTTGCCTGCAATGATCTAAGAACTGTAAGTCGATCTTTATTATGTTAATCCTTTTTATTTTGTAACTGTCTTATATATACTTTTAATTGTCTCATATTGTAAAATCTTTTTATATCTTCTGTAAACACTGCCTATCTTTTTGGAGTAAAATATAAAATTACTAGTTCGTCTCTATGCTCTATAACAAATATACTTTTAATTGTCTCATATTGTAAAATCTTTTTATACCTTCTGTAAACACTGCCTATCTTTTTGGAGTAAAATATAAAATTACTAGTTCGTCTCTATGCTCTATAACAAATTTGCACGTGCTTGAAGTGAATTATGCTACTAAATTGGGGTGGCCTCTGCCCTACATTCTAGAACCAGAGGCTGGTGGCAGCGAGTGTGTGCTGGGCTTTGGGTATAGCTGGCAGTGATGGAGCAGGTTTTTTTTTTAAGTGTATTGCCTGGCTGCGGCTAGGAGTAGTTATAATCCCCTCACTGCAACGTGCCTAATAGCCAGTACATGTCCAAGCAGGCCTGCCCGGCGACTAATTATCCTGGGTGCAGTTCCCTGACTGACCTGAGAGTAAGGGGGGCGCCATAGAGCTGCGAGTTCCAAAGCAGAACTACAAAGTGGGATATACATAAATCCCTGCAGTTCATGACGTATTGTTGGCAGCGGAGGGATAACTAAAATAGGCCCCCCTGCGGTAAAGTGTAAGGTCAATAGACTTACTTGCTGTGTTTTCATTACATTTGGTGGCAGCGGTGGGATCATAATCCATGATCCCCCCGGGCCTCCGTGCGCTGTTCTTTACAATAAGACACTATGTAACAACAGAATAGTGACTGCAGTTCTGGGGGTGACTGGAGGATCACACAGGAAGAGGCGGAGCTTGCCATGTGCTCGGTGTGTGGGCTGCCTGGAGAGAGCTCCTGGGAAGGGAGGATTTTCATCTGGGCTGTCTGCCTGCCCATTTCCCAGGGAGAGAGTCTTATCCCTGGAACTGAGCTCTGGGGCTGTGCCCCTGGCTCCCACCCCCGGCAAGCCGGCTGGGGTGGGAGGCCTCACATACCATCAGGAGGCCATACCATCTAGCCAGTCCCAGGGAGAATGGGCAAGAGAAAGCCCTCTGGGGGCCAAAAGACCCCAGGGATCAAGACCCCGAGGCCGGGACCATGGTGGTTCCTCCTCCCGGAGGAGGAGAGGCGGCCAGCAGAGGTGCGGCGGTGGAGCCCCCAACATGTGGGGCTCTAAGCGGCGGGTGAGCCCTTCACCAGCTATGGCTCCCGCATCCACGCGCACCTCTGTGAATACGAGGAGGCCGCCAAACAGCTAAGGAGACTCCGGGAGGAGTTGAGGGGAGCACGCGTGATAGCAAAGAACAAGCTCCCTGCCTCAAAGAGAGCAAAGGTCTCCGCCACGGTGGAGAGGCTGAAGGGGTACATTAAATCTCTGGAACATCGGAGAGGAGAGATCCTGGCGGGAAGCGGCCCCTTTGAGGAAAAGCTAAGAAACGATGACCGGTTCAGGGCCCTGACCGGTGGGTCTCCTGAGGGGTCAGGAGGCCCCTGCCAGGTGGAGGACAAGGAGGAAAAGGAGGAAGATGGCTGCTGTGAGGCATCTGCGCCAGTCCTACCTGAAGACTTGGTGAGTGTAAACGCCCAGGTATCATACAGCAGGATAGCTCCCGAGCAAAAGGCTCTCCCACTGGACTCCAGTAATTCGGAGGAAAGTGGGAGCGAGGGGGAGGATGGCGGGAGTGGTATCAGCAGTGAGGGGGGCTGCCTCATCCTGCAACAAGTGCGGCAGATCGAGTCCCCAGCACGGTTTGGTGAGCTGCTGTTTGGGGATGAGATCGGCGAGGATGGGGCAACAGGGAAGGGGAAGAAGCGGAAAAAGAATAAAAAAACTAAGGTCACCACCGTAGACAAATTTGTCTATGCCACCCTTCCTGGGGCTCCCCTGTCCCTTTGTATGGAAGCCGCTACCCATCCCGGCTCGGGCCCTGTGGTGGGTCCGCAGCAAGGGAGAGGAGGGTCTGCTCGGGTCTGGGTGCCATGCCTAGTGGTGGCAGCTCGGACTCGGGCAGCGATATGGAGAGTGTCGGCGCCGGTATTGTTGATGGTGGTGGTGCTCGGCCCAGTCCTCTGTTGCAGGGGGGGGCTGGCCGACTCCTGGAGTGTATACAGCCGGGGCCGTACCTCCGGCGGAGAGAGCTGGGGTCTCCGGGCTCCACACATACGGATCCGCTAAGGCTGGATCACTTTTGGGGGACCAGAGACCTAGAAAGGGGGCAGAGTCTGCCATAAGGCAGCAGATAAAGAAATGGAAGGTGTTGGTTGCTCCCATGGCGGTGTCCGAGGCAGGGTCTGGGTCCCCTGCGCGTAGATCCAATAAGGGGTCCGCGCAGGGGGCTCCGCCGCCGCTGGACGCCGAGGAGGAGTGGCCAGCCTTGCCAAAAGCAAGTGGTGGGTGCAAGGAGGTAGGTGGTGGTGGCCTCCGAGTGTTGCCCTGCCTGCTATGGCAGTGGTGTGCTGTGGGGGAGTGTCCTCCTCGGCCGCTGTCCCACCCGCTACTGTCGCGTCTGGCGGGGGGTGTGGCCTTGCGGGCTTCTGTTCTACCAGCCGTAGCTCTGCCTGATGTGCTCGTGTCTGGTGGGGGGACGTGACCTCGGAGGCCGTAGCTCCGCCCGCTATGACCATGATCAGCGGGGGGTGTGGCCTCGGCTGGCCCGCTGCTTTCTGTCCCGCCCACGAAAATAAACATTGTAATGCCCGAGAAAGCTGGCAAGGGGATGCTGGGGTCACCGGCCCGCTTATCAGGTGGTGCGGGGGCTCCGGTGCTCCAAGAGAAGCCGGCGCAAGTCTCCAGTGGGGGGCAGGGTGCAGAGACAGAGCCCGGCCCTGCCCCAAGTATAACAACAAAAAAAAATGGATCCAGAGAGCCCAGGAAGTGCTGCTGCTCCTGAGCCCAGGCCAGGCAGAGCATACTGAGTGGGCTCTGTTCTGCAGCTCTTAAAGGGGCAGCAGCACTCATGGGCAAAAACAATGCAGTGCAGAGCACTGTCCAGCCAGGGCCCCAGCAGGTCAGAAAAAGAACTGCAAGGAAAACAATATTGACTTATTTGAGGAATTAGTGACTGAGGTGAATGGTATGAGTGAGGTGAGCGACATGAGTGATAGGAACATGGGAGTGGATGTGGGAGTAAATGCAGAGGGGGGAGTGAGTGTTGGTGTAAGTGCGAGCACGGGCAGTGAGGGGGGGCTGGCCCATCTGCCCCCCAGCCGTGAGACCCCGTACTTTTGCGGTGGTCACGGCTGGGGCTCCAAGGGGTACTCCTCGCCTCCAGACTCTGGGGACGGCGTTTTGCGCCGCCGTTTTCTGGAGGCCCCTAAAAAAGGAGAGCGGTCGGTCAATGTAGAGGAAAGAGAGGTGGACCTGTCTTTCTGGTTGGAGAGACATGGCCTGGCCGCCTTCCAAGATGGGAGGGGGAACTGTATGGTCCATCCTGACAGCCGGGCAAGGGCCGGCCAGGAGGAATGTGGTCCGTCTTCGCTGGAGGGGCGGTGAAGCTTGCCCACCCAGGAGTAGGGTGGTGGAGCTCCTCCTGAAGATGGGCTTCAGGGCGACGGACATCTTTGCCCTGATCCATCCCTCGTCCACCCTATTCTTCGACATCAGTTTCGTCTGGCCGGAGGGGCTAGAGCTCTTCTGGTTGAATTACAAGCTGGTGAAGGGGGAGCCCGGATGGCGAGACTTCGCTGTACAAGCGGTGTCTCGCCAAAATGCCGTTAAGAGAGTGACCGTGGTGACTTGTAACGAGTCACTCTCCGGCGTTGACATAATGACGTGGCTTTCCCGTTATGGGGAGGTCACGGACATCCCCAAAAATCGGGACGAGTTCGGTATCTGGTCGGGGGGCTGGACCTTCATGATGAAGTTGAAGGTCTTAGGGGGTACCGTCACCCACATCCCTTCCTCGGTGTTTCTAGGGAGGGACAGGATCCTGGTCTTCTACCAGGGGCAGCCGAAGGTCTGCCACAAGTGCGGTGATCCCCGCCACTTCAGCGCAAGCTGCAGAAATGTGCCTTGTGTGGTGGGGTAGGTCATCTCGCCTCATCTTGCAAGGACATTCGGTGCCACCTGTGTGGTGACCTAGGTCACCCGTACAGCCGCTGCCCTTGCTCTTTTTCCAATGCCGCTTCAGGCCGGTGTGGGGGAGACCTTGAGGGGGCAACCCCTGGCGGCGCGACCTCTGCTGTGGCAGGTGGTGGTGGCAAGAGAGGGGCTAAGGGGCCGGTGAGGAAGGATAAGGCCAATAGAGGTCCCTCTTACCAGAGGAGACAGGAAAAGCGCCACAGGGGTGAGGGGCGGGGAAAGCCTCAGGCAACTGGGGTGATGCCTGCCCCCCCTCAAGGCCGGTGGCCAGTGACTCTGAGGCCCCGGAAGAGGTATGCGAGGAGATCAGGAGGATTGAGAGGGAGGAAAACCTGACTGACTCTGACAACTCCTCCCAATATGAAAGTGTGGATGAGGAGGTCAATGATCAGCCTACAGTAAAGAGGGGTGATAAAAAACGTACCAAAAGGGGGAAGAAGGTGGTTAAGCCTTCCAAACCCCCTCCCCGACCATAGGTATGCCAACGGAAGGGCTCACCGGCTCTGCTCTGATCACCCTCTCCAACCGGTTCCAAGCCCTCGACGACTCTGCTGAGATGGAGGTCGGGAGCGAGGGGCTGGGGGCGGCATCTGGGGGGCCTTCAGGGGATGGCGGAGTCTGTCCCCCAGGGGACGCCGTTTCCTCTGGGGGGGGGAAAGACCTGGAGCCCGAAGGCAAGGAGACCATGGGGATGGATACCTCGTCTTCCCTAAAACGGAAGGGGTCAGACCCCTCTTCGGAGGGGAAAGATGGTGTGGGGAAGAAGGCCATCTAACCCAATCACCCATGATGGCAGAACTCACCCCGTTGACTCTGGTGTCCATTAATGTCTATTTAGTGAGTGCCTCTCCTCGGACACTCTGCCCAGTTCAATGAGGCAGTCAGCCCTGATTATCCTATCAAAGGGTAAAGACTCGTCCCGTATTGAGAATTGGCGTCCCATAGCGCTTCTCAATACGGACCGGAAGGTTCTGGCAAAGGTGCTGCTTAATCGGCTGGTGAAGTTTGCACCCCGGCTCCTTTCGGGGGCTCAGCACTGCTCTGTTCCAGGCCGCAGTACTTTTAGTGCTGTGCTCGGTGTAAGGGAGGCAGTGGGGCAGGGCAGGGCGGGTCACTGGAAGGGGTACTTGCTGTCCTTAGATCAAGCGAAGGCCTTTGACCGGGTGAATCACGAGTACCTCTGGTCTGTCCTTTTGAGGTACGGTCTGCCTGGGAGGTTTGTAAGTTGGTTAGGGACCTTATACCAGGGGGCTGAGACTTTTCCACTCGTGAACGGGTGGGTTGGTCACCCTTTTGAGGTGGGTTCCGGGGTCCGCCAGGGTTGTCCTCTGAGTCCACTTTTATACGTTTTCGCGATCGATCCCTTCTTAAGGAGGGTAGATCGTGGACCGTTGGTGGAAGTCGGGATGGACCGGGTGGAGCCGGGGGCCACTCTGAGGGTAGTGGCGTACGCTGACGACATCTCCATCTTTGTGTCCTCGAGAGAGGAGGCGGATTGGTTCATGTCTGAGGTCGAGCGCTACTCGGAGGCGTCCGGGTCCATGATCAACCGGGAAAAGTGCGAAAGTCTCTGGCTGGGAGGGAGAGATCCTAGTTTTGATCTCCCGGACACCCTTCCAGGGCCCCAGACCTCCGCCAAAATCCTAGACATCAAATTTGGTCCGGGGACTACCCCCAGCAAAATTGGGAGGGCAGACTTAAGATCGCCGCCCAAAAGGTGGACCAGTGGAAGGGTTGGTCTTTAACCCTGAGGGAAAGGGTTAGCTTGGCTAAAGGCTTTCTGCTTCCATTGTTAATATACCTGGGCAGTGTCTGCGTCTTGCCAGAACCTCTCTGGACACGGGTCTATAGCCTGTTCTTCCAGCTGTTATGGGGGAACAGGCTTAACCTAATTAAGAGAGAGGTCACGTACCGCACGAGGAGACTAGGTGGGTTGGGTATGGTCAACCCGGTGGTGTTTCTGGTAAACACCTTTCTTAAGATCAATGTTGCCAACCTCTGGTCAGAGAGGGCTCCTCCGTGGGTATTCTCCTGCAGGGGTTGGTTTCGGCCTTTCTTCCAGGAATGGGAGACAGGAGTGCAGGTGAAGGACCTGCGCACACCACACGGACATCTCCCGGCTTATGCTACCCCGGTTCTGAAGGTGATCCGCCGGTGGGGTCTGGGAATGTGGGAAATCAGGACCATGTCGAGGAAATCCCTTGACAGCAGGGTTCTGTTGACCCATTTCCAGAAGCCCCTGGTGCTCAAGGATTGCCCAGGCCGGGATCTGGAGGTTGGGCTTGGGTTATTAAATTCCAAGTGGATCCCTTGAAGTTTTGGGACTTGGCCTGGCGCTGCTTCCATGGGAGGCTGTATGTAAGGGACAACCTGAAGTGCAGGAGCTCCGATGATCGGGGTTGTCCCCGTGAGGAGTGTGGCGACATGTTGGAAAGCATGGAGCACTTCCTCCTTCGGTGTCCCTTTAATACAGGGGTCTACAACAGGGTGGGTGCTTCCATAGCCTGGCGTCCCTTTCTTATCCGGAGTGGGCTTATGGGGCATTCAGATCCTGGGTGGCCAGAGAACAGAGCACTTTATTCCTAGCTAGTGTAGTCACTAGGTTCCACACTTGGAGTGCACGGTGTTTAGTTTCCATGCAGCGGAAAGTCCTCCCCCAGGATGAGGTGGTTAGCAACATCTTGGGTGACCTGGGGAAGGTGTGCTCTTTGGAGTTCGAGAGGCTGGGCGCGAGGAGGGCCTCTTGGCTTTGGAGGGGTTTCTCCTTTAACGTGCCCTAGGGAGAGCTAGTCTGTGTGAGATTGTTGGTAGGGTAAGATAAGGTGGTGTGGGTGTTGAGGGAGAGAAAACTAGGGACAGATAGGGACAGGGAGGGCCAGTTTAGGGATAGCTAGATAGTTTTGATAAGCTAGGTAGAGTAGGGATAGGTAGGGACAGGTAGGGATAGTTAGGGTCAGCTTCTTTCCTTTTAGGGACAGATTTAATTGGTGAGGGACAGGGTGCGTGTGTTGGTGGTTAGGGATGGGGCCTCTTAGGGTCTGTGCACACGTTGCGGATTCTTAGCGGTTTTGCTGCGGTTTTTCGCGGCAAAACCGCTTACATAATACAACTCATTAAGGCCTATGGGATTCCGCAATGCTGTGCACATGCTGCGGGTTTTTCCGCGGCGGAATCGCATCGCGGGAGAATCCGCAGCATGCTCATTCTTTTTTGTGGAACCGCGGCGATTCCGCCGCCATAGGAATGCATTGAACCAATTACTTTCCGCATGTGGCTGTGCCCACTAAGCGCAAAGTAAGCGGTTCATGTGCGGATGGTACCCAGGGTCTGGAGGAGAGGAGACTCTGCCCTGGTACCATATCCATGTAAAAACAATAATTAAAATAAAAAATAATGATATTCTCACCTTCCGGCGGCCCCGCAGCGTTCCCGCCTCTCAGCGATGCTCCCGGTCCCAGGAGTCCTTTGCGAGAATCATCCCAGATGACGTAGCGGTCTCACGTGATGCTACGTCATCTGGGGTCTGTCGCAATGCATCCTTGGGAACGGAACTTGCCGGGAGCGTCGCTGAGAGGCGGGAAGGCTGCGGGGGCCGCCGGAAGGTGAGAATATCATTATTTATTATTTTTTTTATTATTTTTACATTAGATCTTTTTACTATTGATGCGACATAGGCGGCATAGGCGACATCAATAGTAAAAAGTTGGTCACACGAGTCAAACACTATGTGTGACTCGTGTGACCAACCTGTCAGATCGCTTGTAAAACGCTAGTGTTTAGCGGGAATACACATACCTATAATATGCGTATTTCCCGCAGCAGGGAGGTGCGGAATTGCCGCGGAAATTTCCATGGCAATTCCGCAACGTGTGCACATAGCCTTAGGACTCCGGTTTCCCGGCGGTGGGCTGGTGTGTGGCACATTTAGCTTTTTGTTTTGTAATTCAGGAAATAATGGATATTGAGCTTGCAGGCGCTGCACTTGGGCCTTGTAAGTTATGTGGTCAGTGTAAAGAGTTAATGTCTATAAATGTTTATAGTGCTGTAGTGTTTTGTGTGGTAGGTCGTCGGTTAATGTTTTGTTTTCTGTATAAGTGTAAATAGTCATGATTGGGGGGCACAGTTTAGGTTGGGTGGGGGTTTGTGTGGGGGGGTTAAAGAAGAGAGGGCATACGGACCTGGAAAAATAGAAAAGAGAGGGCATAAACTTTCATGGACCCGTTGGATGCTGTGAAAAGGACATGAACTCATGGCCTGTGGTGGGGGGGATTTGTGTGTGTGGTGTATATAGTGTAGATAATAGTATATAGGGTTAAGTTGTCTGTATGGCCAGGGAGGCCTTCTTCTTTTCTTTTGGGGTGCGTGAGTGCATGTGGTAAAGGAGTATTGAAGCTCAGGTAAGGGGAACGTTCCAGCTGAGGTCCTCGGACTCCGGACTGTTCGGGGGATTTGAAGCCGAGGTTCTTTTATCTGTTACTTATTTCAGCAATGATTCTATTTATATATTGTAATATGATGGAGGTGACTGCAGCTCTGGAGGTGACTGGAGGATAAGACACGATGTCACAGCAGAATAGTGAGTGCAGCTCTGGAGGTGACTGGAGGATAAGACCTGATGTCACAGCAAAATAGTGACTGCAGCTCTGGAGGTGACTGGAGGATAAGACACGGTGTCACAGCAGAATAATGAGTGCAGCTCTGGAGGTGACTGGAGGATAAGACACGATGTCACAGCAGAATAGTGAGTGCAGCTCTGGAGGTGACTGGAGGATAAGACCTGATGTCACAGCAAAATAGTGACTGCAGCTCTGGAGGTGACTGGAGGATAAGACACGGTGTCACAGCAGAATAATGAGTGCAGCTCTGGAGGTGACTGGAGGATAAGACCTGATGTCACAGCAAAATAGTGACTGCAGCTCTGGAGGTGACTGGAGGATAAGACACGGTGTCACAGCAGAATAATGAGTGCAGCTCTGGAGGTGACTGGAGGATAAGACACGATGTCACAGCAGAATAGTGAGTGCAGCTCTGGAGGTGACTGGAGGATAAGACCTGATGTCACAGCAAAATAGTGACTGCAGCTCTGGAGGTGACTGGAGGATAAGACACGGTGTCACAGCAGAATAATGAGTGCAGCTCTGGAGGTGACTGGAGGATAAGACACGATGTCACAGCAGAATAGTGAGTGCAGCTCTGGAGGTGACTGGAGGATAAGACCTGATGTCACAGCAAAATAGTGACTGCAGCTCTGGAGGTGACTGGAGGATAAGACACGGTGTCACAGCAGAATAATGAGTGCAGCTCTGGAGGTGACTGGAGGATAAGACCTGATGTCACAGCAAAATAGTGACTGCAGCTCTGGAGGTGACTGGAGGATAAGACACGATGTCACAGCAGAATAGTGAGTGCAGCTCTGGAGGTGACTGGAGGATAAGACCTGATGTCACAGCAAAATAGTGACTGCAGCTCTGGAGGTGACTGGAGGATAAGACACGATGTCACAGCAGAATAGTGAGTGCAGCTCTGGAGGTGACTGGAGGATAAGACCTGATGTCACAGCAAAATAGTGACTGCAGCTCTGGAGGTGACTGGAGGATAAGACTGATGTAACAGCAGAATAGTGAGTGCAGCTCTGGAGGTGACTGGAGGATAAGACAGATGCACAGCAGAATAGTGAGTGCAGCTCTGGAGGTGACTGGAGGATAAGACAAGATGTCACAGCAGAAATAGAGATGCAGCTCTGGAGGTGACTGGAGGATAAGCACTGATGTCAACAGCAGAATAGTGACCTGCAGCTCCTGGAGGTGACTGGAGGATAAGACAGATGTCACAGCAGAATAATGAGTGCAGCTCTGGAGGTGACTGGAGATAAGACACTATGTCACAGCAGAAATAGTGACTGCAGCTCTGGAGGTGACTGGAGGATAAGACCTGTGTCACAGCAGAATATGAGTGCAGCTCTGGAGGTGACTGGAGGATAGACTGATGTCACAGCAAATAGTGATGCAGCTCTGGAGGTGACTGGAGGATAAGACACGATGTCACAGCAGAATGTGAGTGCAGCTCTGGAGGTGACTGGAGGATAAGACCTGATGTCACAGCAGAATAGTGATGCAGCTCTGGAGGTGACTGGAGGATAAGACAAGATGTCACAGCAGAATAGTGAGTGCAGCTCTGGAGGTGACTGGAGGATAAGACACTGATGTCACAGCAAATAGTGACGCAGCTCGGAGGTGACTGGAGGATAAGACACGTGTCACAGCAGAATAGTGAGTGCAGCTCTGGAGGTGACTGGAGGATAAGACCTGATGTACAGCAGAATAGTAGTGCAGCTCTGGAGGTGACTGGAGATAAGACACAATGTCACAGCAGAATAGTGATGCAGCTCTGGAGGTGACTGGAGGATAAGACCTGATGTCACAGCAGAATAATGAGCCGCAGCTTGGAGGTGACTGGAGAATAAGACACGATGTCACAGCAGAATAGTGAGTGCAGCTCTGGAGGTTGACCTGTGAGCGATATAAGAAAAACAATTACACAGCAGAATAGTGAGTGCAGCTCTGGAGGTGACGGAGGATAAGACACGATGTCACAGCAGAATAGTGAGTGCAGCTCGGAGGTGACTGGAGGATAAGACAGATGTCACAGCAGAATATGACGCAGCTCGGAGGTGACTGGAGGTAAGACGATGTCACAGCAGATATAGTGACAGCTCTGGAGGTGACTGGAGATAAGACAAGATGTCACAGCAGAATAGTGACGTCAGCTCTGGAGGGACTAGAAGACACGATGTCAACAGCAGAATAGTGATGCAGCTCTGGAGGTGACTGGAGGATAAGACAAGATGTCACAGCAGAATAGTGAGTGCAGCTCTGGAGGTGACTGGAGGATAAGACAAGATGTCACAGCAGAATATGAGTGCAGCTCTGGAGGTGACTGGAGGATAAGACACGATGTCACAGCAAATAGTGACTGCAGCTCGGAGGTGACTGGAGGATAAGACCTGATGTACAGCAGAATAATGAGTGCAGCTCTGGAGGTGACTGGAGAATAAGACACAATGTCACAGCAGAATAGTGACTGCAGCTCTGGAGGTGATGGAGGATAAGACCTGATGTCACAGCAGAATAGTGAGTGCAGCTCTGGAGGTGACTGGAGGATAAGACACAATGTCACAGCAGAATAGTGAGTGCAGCTCTGGAGGTGACTGGAGGATAAGAACAATGTCACAGCAGAATAGTGAGTGCAGCTCTGGAGGTGACTGGAGGATAAGAACAGGATGTCACAGCAGAATAATGAGTGCAGCTTTGGAGGTGACTGGAGGATAAGACAAATGTCACAGCAGAATAGTGAGTGCAGCTCTGGAGGTGACTGGAGGAAAGACACAATGTCACAGCAGAATAGTGACTGCAACTCCTGGAGGTGACTGGAGGATAAGACACGGTGTCACAGCAGAATATGAGTGCAGCTTGGAGGTGACTGGAGGATAAGACACAATGTCAACAGCAGAATAGTGAGTGCAGCTCTGGAGGTGACTGGAGATAAGACACAATGTCACAGCAGAATAGTGAGTGCAGCTCTGGAGGTGACTGGAGGATAAGACACATGTCACAGCAGAATAGTGACGCAGCTCTGGAGGTGACTGGAGAATAAGACAAGATGTCACAGCAGAATAGTGAGTGCAGCTCTGGAGGTGAAGGAGGATAAAACATGATGTCACAGCAGAATAATGAGTGCAGCTCTGAGTGACAGAGGATAAGACACGATGTAACAGCAGAATAGTGACCGCAGCTCCGGAGGTGACTGGAGGATAAGACAAGATGTACAGCAGAATAGTGATCGCAGCTCCGGAGGTGACTGGAGGATAAGACAGATGTCACAGCAGAATAGTGAGTGCAGCTCTGGAGGTGACTGGAGGATAAGACCTGATGTCACAGCAAATAGTGACGCAGCTCTGGAGGTGACTGGAGAATAAGACACGATGTCACAGCAGAATAGTGAGTGCAGTCTGGAGTACTGGAGGATAAGACCTGATGTCACAGCAAAATAGTGACTGCAGCTCTGGAGGTGACTGGAGGATAAGACATGATGTCAACAGCAGAATAGTGAGTGCAGCTCTGGAGGTGACTGGAGGATAAGACACGATGTCACAGCAGAATAGTGAGTGCAGCTCTGGAGGTGACTGGAGGATAAGACATGATGTCACAGCAAATAGTGAGTGCAGCTCTGGAGGTGACTGGAGGATAAGACACGGTGTAACAGCAGAATAATGAGTGCAGCTCTGGAGGTGACAGGAGGATAAGACACGATGTAACAGCAGAATAGTGACTGCAGCTCGGAGGTGATGGAGGATAAGACAAGATGTCACAGCAGAATAGTGAGCGCAGCTCCGGAGGTGACTGGAGGATAAGACACAAGATGTCACAGCAGAATAATGAGTGCAGCTCTGGAGGTGACTGGAGGATAAGACAAGATGTCACAGCAGAATAGTGACGCAGCTCTGGAGGTGACTGGAGGATAAGACAAGATGTCACAGCAGAATAATGAGTGCAGCTTTGGAGGTGACTGGAGGATAAGACAAGATGTCACAGCAGAATAGTGAGTGCAGCTCTGGAGGTGACTGGAGGATAAGACAAGATGTCACAGCAGAATAGTGACGCAGCTCTGGAGGTGACTGGAGGATAAGACAAGATGTCACAGCAGAATAGTGAGTGCAGCTTGGAGGTGATTGGAGGATAAGACCGATGTCACAGCAGAATAGTGAGTGCAGCTCTGGAGGTGACTGGAGGATAACACAATGTCACAGCAGAATAGTGAGTGCAGCTCTGGAGGTGACTGGAGGATAAGACACTGATGTACACAGCAGAATAGTGAGTGCAGCTCTGGAGGTGACTGGAGGCGTAAGAAGATGTCAGCAGATGATGAGTGCAGCTCTGGAGGTGACTGGAGGATAAGACAAGAGTGACTGTGAGAGGCAGTCTGAGGACAGTAGGAACGTCACGGTGCACTCTAGATTGTGCTGGTTAGTCCGGGTACTGCAATCTATAGATTCAATGTCTGGTATATTGCTTAATTGCTGCATCCTCAGCTACCGATCATAACTGAGTAATCACGGCCAAAAATTGTTGGTACTCACATGGAAATAGTGTCAAAAAAAAGAAACAAAGTTGTCAAGTTGTCAAATATTTTGTTTGTGCATTTTGTCCTCTGTATTCTGGGTGCTGGGAGGATCTATTTCACCAAATGGTTTGCACAGTTGTCTAGGCCGTGGAGGATAAGCTTGCCACGAGGTTCAGAGTATGCTGCATACTTCGCAGGTGCTGTTGTGGATAACCTAGGATCCCCATGCCAGATTTGTTTTCAGGGGATCGAGCTAAGTTTCAGAATTTCAAAAATAATTGTAAATTGTTTTTTGCCTTAAAATCTAAGTCCTCAGGAAACGCAGCGCAGCAGGTTCAAATTATCATCTCTCTCCTGCGCGGCGATCCTCAGGATTGGGCTTTTTCCCTGACACCTGGGGATCCTGTTTTGAGTGATGTTGATGCATTTTTTCAGGCTTTGGGGTTATTGTACGATGAGCCTAATGTCACTGATCAAGCTGAAAAAGCCTTGTTGGCATTAAATCAGGGGCTTGATGACGCTGAGTTTGCTCTTAATAATAGGGCTAGCTCTGCCACTTTGATGTCTCAGTTTTTCTGTAATTTTGGGTTTCACCCTCGATTTTCTTCAGGACAGACGGAGGCTTCTGTCTGTCCAGGTGTTGACTCTGTTGTGGAGCGTATGCAGCAGATTTGGGACCAGGTAGTGGAGAGGTTGTCCCTCTCTCAGGAGAAGGCCCAGCGGTTTGCTAACCGGCATAGGACTGATGGTCCTCGGTTTAAAGTGGGGGACTTGGTCTGGTTGTCCTCAAAGAATATTCCTATGAGAGTGGCATCTCCTAAATTTAAGCCTAGGTTCATTGGACCTTATAAGATCATGGAGATTATTAATCCTGTTTCTTTTCGTTTGCTTCTTCCAGGGACATTTAAGATCCATAACGTGTTCCACAAGTCCTTGTTGAAGAGGTTTGTCGAGCCAGTGGTTCCTATGGCTGTGCCTCCTGACCCTGTTTTGGTTGAGGGCAATCTGTATGATATATGGGGTGGCGTTACCGGGGTATTACCGGGTCAGACGGCAGCAGCCGTCGTGTGTGTGCACCGTTTCATCACATATTGCTGGCAGCGGTGGGATCACAAGCCGTGATACCCCGGGCTACCGTGTGGCGGACCGCGTGCCCGTTCATCACATATTGGATTCTCGTTTTTCTAGACGGAAACTCCAGTATTTGGTTAAGTGGAGAGGTTATGGTCAGGAAGATAATTCTTGGGTGTTTGCTTCAGACATCCATGCAAGGAGACTGATCCGTGCGTATCACAGAGCTCATCCTGACCGACCTGGTTGCCCAAATGAGGGTTCGGTGACCCCTCCTCAAGAAGGGGGTACGGTTGTGAATGTGTTAGAAATGAATTCTGAGCAGAAGCTCCCTCTGGTGGTTACAAACAGTACTGAACCATTCAATGAAGATTGTGAAGATTGGCAATCAGGAGTTACTGACTGGTCTTATATAAGGGAGGTTCCCTCCCATCATGGTTGCCGGTGATCAATTGTTCTTGTCTCAACTTTGGTTCCTGGTTCACTTGGAAGCTTGCTGTGTTTTGCCTGCATCTTCTGCTATCAGATAAGATATTTTCTGCTTTTATTTTTGTGCTTGCTTTTTGCATTTTGTCCTGCACTTCTGTGGAGGTCAGCCAGGTCCCCTCCTGGGGCTTGTGCTCCTCTCAGTTTATCTGAGCCACTGTTATTTGTTCATTTGCCTTTTCCAGTTTTTTCAGTGGCTGCGGCTTAGTTTTGTTACACCAGAGAACTAATCTAGGTGGTAGAGGTTGTGTGATCTCAGGTGTTTTTGTAATTAGTAGAGTTGCTATTTTTTAGGGTTTTTTGGATTGCAGTAAGTATCCTTACTATCCTTTTCTTTCTAGACAGATTGGGCCCCAGCGTTTGCTCATACTATTTTCTGTCTGTGTCTGTATTTCCTCTTGTCTAACCGCCATTACATGTTTGGGGGCTTCCTATGTTCTTTGGGGATCTGCTCCGGGGCAGATAGTTTTCCTCTTTCTATCTTTAGGTGTAGTTATCTCTCAGGCTGTGACGAGGCGTCTAGGACCAACGTAGGAACGCTCCACGGCTGCCTCTAGTTGTGGTGGTTAGTCAGAGTACTGCAATCCAGTAGATTCCAACCTCTCTGGTGAATTTCCTTTTTTTCCTGCTCTCCTCAGCTACCAAATCATAACAGAGGAGCATATCAGCCCCAATACCCCCCACTATATACTGGATAGCAGAGCATATCAGCCCCCAATACCCCCCAACTATATACTGGATAGAGGAACATATCAGCCCCCAATACCCCCCACTATATACTGGATAGAGGAGCATATCAGCCCCCAATACCCCCCACTATATACTGGATAGAGGAGCATATCAGCCCCAATACCCCCCACTATATACTGGATAGCAGAGCATATCAGCCCCCAATACCCCCACTATATACTGGATAGAGGAGCATATCAGCCCCCAATACCCCCCACTGTATACTGGATAGCAGAGCATATCAGCCCCCAATACCCCCCACTATATACTGGATAGAGGAACATATCAGCCCCCAATACCCCCCACTATATACTGGATAGAGGAGCATATCAGCCCCCAATACCCCCCACTATATACTGGATAGAGGAGCATATCAGCCCCCAATACCCCCACTATATACTGGATAGCAGAGCATATCAGCCCCAATACCCCCCACTATATACTGGATAGCAGAGCATATCAGCCCCAATACCCCCCACTATATACTGGATAGAGGAGCATATCAGCCCCCAATACCCCCCACTATATACTGGATACAGAGCATATCAGCCCCCAATACCCCCACTATATACTGGATAGCAGAGCATATCAGCCCCCAATACCCCCCACTATTACTGGATAGAGAGCATATCAGCCCCCAATACCCCCACTATTACTGGATAGAGGAGCATATCAGCCCCCAATACCCCCCACTATATACTGGATAGCAGAGCATATCAGCCCCCAATACCCCCACTATATACTGGATAGAGAAGCCATCAGCCCCCAATACCCCCCACTATATACTGGATAGAGAGCATAAACAGCCCCTCCTGTAATATCATACCCATAATGATAGAGCAATCCCCCAATACCCCCATATTACATACACATACCCCATACGAAGAATCCCCATCCCCCAATATGAAATACCCCAACCACAATATACCAATACCCCCCACTATATACTGGATAGAGAGCATATCAGCCCCCAATACCCCACTATATACTGGATAGAGAGCATATCAGCCCAATACCCCACTATAATGATAGAGAGCATTCAGCCCAATACCCCCCACTATATACTGGATAGAGGAATCAGCCCCAATACCCCCACTATTATGGATGAGGAGCACATCACCCCCAATACCCCCCACTATATACTGGATAGAGAGCATATCAGCCCCCAATACCCCCACTTATACTGTAGCAGAGCATATCAGCCCCCAATACCCCCCACATATACTGGATAGAGAGCATATCAGCCCCCAATCCCCCACATATACTGGATAGAGAGCATATCACCCCAATACCCACTATATACTGGATAGAGAGCATCAGCCCCATACCCCCCACTATATACTGGATAGAGGAGCATATCAGCCCCCAATACCCCCCACTATATACTGGATGAGGAGCAACACCCAATACCCCCATATAACTGGATAGAGAGCATATCAGCCCCAATACCCCCATATATACGGATAGAGAGCATATCACCCCAATACCCCCACTATATACTGGATACAAGCATTCAGCCCCCATCCCACTAATACTGGATACAGAGCATATCAGCCCCAATACCCCCACTATATACTGGATAGAGAGCATATCAGCCCAATACCCCACTATATACTGGATAGAGAGCTATCAGCCCCATACCCCCACTATATACTGGATGAGAGCATCAGCCCAATACCCCACTATACTGGATAAGGACAATCACCCCATACCCCCACTATACTGGATAGAGAGCAATCAGCCCCAATACCCCCCACATATACTGATAGAGAGCATATCAGCCCATACCCCCTATATACTGGATAAGACATATCACCCCAATACCCCACTATATACTGGATAGAGAGCATATCAGCCCCAATACCCCCCACTATATACTGGATAGAATCGCCCCATACCCCCACTATATACTGGATAGAGGAGCAATCACCCCCATACCCCCCACTATTACTGGAAGAGGGCATATCAGCCCCAATACCCCCACTATATACTGATAGAGAGCATATCAGCCCCATACCCCCCACTAATACTGATAGAGAGCATATCAGCCCAATACCCACATATACTGGATAGAGAGCATATCAGCCCCCAATACCCCCCACTATTACTGGATAAGGAGCATATCAGCCCCCAATACCCCACTATATACTGGATAGAGAGCATATCAGCCCCAATACCCCCCAATATATGGATAGAGAGCAACAGCCCCCAATACCCCCCACATATATGGATAGAAGCATATCAGCCCCAACCCCCACATATACGGATAGAAGCATATCAGCCCCAATACCCCCACTATACTGGATAAGAGCTATCAGCCCCAATACCCCCACTATATACGGATAGAGGAGCATATCAGCCCCAATACCCCCACTATTATGGATAGGAGCTATCAGCCCCCAATACCCCCTATATGGATAGAGAGCATATCAGCCCCAAACCCCACTAATACTGATAGAGAGCATACAGCCCCCAATACCCCCCACTATATACTGGATAGAGCTATCACCCCCATACCCCCACATACTGATAGAGAGCTATCAGCCCAATACCCCACTATATACGGATAGCAGAGCATATCAGCCCAATACCCCCACTAATACTGGATAGAGAGATATCAGCCCCCAATACCCCCCACTATAATGGATAGGGAGCATATCAGCCCCAATACCCCCATATATACTGATAGAGGATACAGCCCCAATACCCCCACATATACTGGAAGAGAGCATATCAGCCCAATACCCCAATATACTGGATAGGAGATATCAGCCCCAATACCCCCCACTAATACTGGATAGAGGAGCATATCAGCCCCATACCCCCCACTATATACGGATAGAGAGCAATCAGCCCCAATACCCCACAATACTGGATAGAGGAGCATATCACCCCATACCCCCCACTAATACTGGAAGAGAGCATACAGCCCCAATACCCCACTATATACTGGATAGAGAGCATATCAGCCCAATACCCCCTATATATGGATAGAGAGCATATCAGCCCCAATACCCCCACTAATATGGATAGAGGCAATCAGCCCCAATACCCCACTAATATGGATAGAGGCAATCAGCCCAATACCCCATATTACTGGATAGAGGAGCTATCAGCCCCCAAACCCACATACTGGATAGAGACATATCAGCCCAATACCCCACTATATATGGAAGAGAGCATATCACCCCAATACCCCCCACTAAGGATAGAGAGCTATCAGCCCCAATACCCCCATATAATGGATAGAGAGCATATCAGCCCCCAATACCCCCACATATATGGAAAGAGCATATCAGCCCCCAATACCCCATTACTGGTGAGGAGCATATCACCCAATACCCCCACTATATACTGGATAGGACATCACCCAAACCCCCACTTTACTGAGAGACATACAGCCCAATCCCCACTAATACTGATAAGGCATATCACCCAACCCCCATATAGGATAGAGGCATACCCCCAACCCATATATACGAAGAGCATACAGCCCCCAATACCCCACTATCGGAAGAGCATACAGCCCATCCCCCCACTATCTGGATAAGAGCATATCAGCCCCAATACCCCCCCTATTATGATAGAGCATTCACCCCAATACCCCCACTATATACTGGATAGAGAGCATATCAGCCCCAATACCCCCCACTATATACTGGATAGAGGAGCATATCAGCCCCCAATACCCCCCACTATATACTGGATAGAGGAGCATATCAGCCCCCAATACCCCCCACTATATACTGGATAGAGAGCATATCAGCCCCCAATACCCCCCACTATATACTGGATAGAGGAGCATATCAGCCCCCAATACCCCCCATATATACTGGATAGAGGAGCATATCAGCCCCCAATACCCCCACTATATACTGGATAGAGGAGCATATCAGCCCCCAATACCCCCCACTATATACTGGATAGAGGAGCATATCAGCCCCCAATACCCCCACTATATACTGGATAGAGAGCATATCAGCCCCAATACCCCCCACTATATACTGGATAAGGAGCATATCAGCCCCAATACCCCCACTATATACTGGATAGGAGCATATCAGCCCCCAATACCCCCACTATATACTGGATAGAGGAGCATATCAGCCCCCAATACCCCCCACTATATACTGGATAGAGGAGCATATCAGCCCCAATACCCCCCACTATATACTGGATAGAGGAGCATATCAGCCCCCAAATACCCCCCACTATATACTGGATAGAGGAGCATATCAGCCCCCAATACCCCCACTATATACTGGATAGAGGAGCATATCAGCCCCCAATACCCCCCACTATATACTGGATAGAGAGCATATCAGCCCCCAATACCCCCCACTATATACTGGATAGAGAGCATATCAGCCCCCAATACCCCCCACTATATACTGGATAGAGGAGCATATCAGCCCCCAATACCCCCCACTATATACTGGATAGAGAGCATATCAGCCCCCAATACCCCCCACTATATACTGGATAGCAGAGCATATCAGCCCCCAATACCCCCACTATATACTGGATAGAGGAGCATATCAGCCCCCAATACCCCCACTATATACTGGATAGAGGAGCATATCAGCCCCCAATACCCCCCACTATATACTGGATAGAGGAGCATATCAGCCCCAATACCCCCACTATATACTGGATAGAGGAGCATATCAGCCCCCAATACCCCCACTATATACTGGATAGAGGAGCATATCAGCCCCCAATACCCCCCCACTATATACTGGATAGAGGAGCATATCAGCCCCAAATACCCCCCACTATATACTGGATAGCAGAGCATATCAGCCCCCAATACCCCCACTATATACTGGATAGAGGAGCATATCAGCCCCCAATACCCCCACTATATACTGGATAGCAGAGCATATCAGCCCCCAATACCCCATATTACTGGTAGAGAGCTATCCCCCACATACCACTATATACTGGATAGAGAGCATATCAGCCCCAATACCCCCACTATATACTGGATAGAGGAGCATATCAGCCCCCAATACCCCCCACTATATACTGGATAGAGGAGCATATCAGCCCCCAATACCCCCACTATATACTGGATAGAGGAGCATATCAGCCCCCAATACCCCCACTATATACTGGATAGAGGAGCATATCAGCCCCCAATACCCCCCACTATATTATGGATAGCAGGAGCTATATCACCCCAATACCCACTATATACTGGATTAGAGAGCATATCAGCCCAATTACCCCCACTATATTTGGATGAGAGCATATCAGCCCCAATACCCACCACTTACGGATAGAGAGCTATCAGCCCCATACCCTATATATACTGGATAGAGAGCATATCATCCCCATACCCCCACTATATACTGGATAGAGGAGCATATCAGCCCCCAATACCCCCACTATATATGGATAGAGGAGCATATCAGCCCCAAACCCCCACTTATACTGGATGCAGAGCATATCAGCCCCAACACCCCACATTATAACGGATAGCCGGCATATCATCCCCATACCCCCACATATATTGGATAGCAGGCATATCAGCCCCATACCCCCAATTAATGGATACGGCATCACACATACACCCCACTATATACTGATATCAGAGCTATATCAGCCATACCCCACAATGGATGCGCTCAGCCCATCACTGTAAGGAGCATATCAGCCCTAATACCACCCCACAAATTAATGGATCGGTAGCATCACAGCCCCCAATATACCCCCACTAATTAAGGATACGGCATATCAGCCCCCAAATACCCCCACCACTATAACTGGATAGCGGGCATAACATACCCCCCACAAATAAGGATGCCTATCAGCCCCCAATAATCCGCCACACTATATACTGGTAAGGTGAGCTATCACCCCATAGCCCCCACTATATATGATAGAGCATCAGCCACATCAGCCACCCCAATATGGTAGAGGAGAATCGCCAATAGCCCCCACTATATACTGGATAGAAGATTCAGGCCATACACCAGCCCCACTAATGTATGATCGGCTACAGTCCCCCACAATATATGTATGATTCCGCCCTAATCACCCCACATATATGGATAAGGATCCGTACATATCAGCCCACATACACCAATGCTAAAGGACGTAGTATCATCCAGCCCCCACAAATGTAAGATCCAGGCCGTACATCCAGCCGCCCCACAATTAATGGATCGCAGCCGTACATCCAGCCACCCCACAAATGTAAGGATCCGGCATATCAGCCAGCCCCACAAATGTAAGGATCCGGCCATTACATCCAGCCCCACAAATGTAAGGATCGGCCGTACATACGCCCCACAAATGTAAGATCCAGCCGTACATCAGCCAGCCCCACAAATGTAAGGATCCCCCGACATACCAGCCCCACAAATGTAAGGATCCGCGTACATCCAGCCCCACAAATTAATGGATCCGGCCGTACATCAGCCAGCCCCACAAATGTAATGGATCCGGCCGTACATCCAGCCCCACAATGTAATGGATCCGGCCTACATCAGCCCACAAATGTAAGATCCGGCCGTACATCCAGCCCCAATGTAAGATCCGCCGTACATCCAGCCCAATGTAAGGTCCGCCGTACATCAGCCCCAAAATGTAAGGATCCGGCTACACCAGCCCCACAATTAAGATCCGCCGAATCCAGCCCACAATGTAAGATCCGCCGTACATCAGCCCACAAATGTAAGGATCGCCAATCACCCACATGTAAGATGGCGACACACCCAATTAAGACCGCATCAGCCAAAATGTAAGTGCACGCCAAAATGTAAGATCCGGCGTACCCACAAAGTAAATCGCGCACCAGCCAAAATGTAAGATCGTACTCCCCACAGTAAGATCGCACCCCCAAATGTAAGTCCATAATCCGCCAGCCACAAATGTAAGATCGGCACCCCCCACAAAGTAATGTCCGCCTAATCGCGCCCACAAGAAGATCCGTAATCCGCCCCACAATGTAAGATCGGCGTACATCCAGCCCACAAGTAAGATCGCCGACTCAGCCCCACAAATGTAAGGATCGGCGTACATCCAGCCACAAGTAGTCGGCGTACATCCAGCCCCCAAATGTAAGTCGGCGAATCAGCCCCACAATTAAGGATCGCGTATCCAGCCCAATAGCCCGTATCCACCCCAAAGAGGCCATCCACCCACAAATGTAAGATCGCTATCAGCCCCACAAAGTAAGGATCGGCCGTACACCACCCCCAATGTAGATCGGCGTACACAGCCCAATGAGGATCCGGCTCACAGCCCACAGAAGATCGGCGTACACCAGCCCAAAATGTAGATCCGGCGTAATCCAGCCACAAATGTAGATCCGCGTACACCAGCCCAATGTAGATCCGGCTACACAGCCACAATGTAAGATCCGCTACATCCAGCCCCCAAATGTAGATCGCGACTCAGCCCACAAATTAGATCGGCCGTAACCGCCCACAAATGTAAGATCCGCTACTCCGCCCAAATGTAAGGACCTATCGCCGCCACAAATGTAAGTCCGCGTACATCGCCACAATGTAGGATCGGCCGCACCAGCCACAAATTAAGCGCTACATCAGCCAATTAAGCCGCACAAGCCCACAGAAGCCCGTACATCCAGCCCCAAAATGACGCTACACCAGCAGCCCCACAATGTAGTCGCCGTCTCCAGCCACAATGTAAGATCGGTAAGCCACCCCACAAATGTAAGATCGGCGTACGCGCCACAATTAAGACGGCGACCCGCCCCATGTAAGATCGTATCCAGCCCCACAAATGAAGACGGCGTCACCGCCCCCAATTAAGATCGGGTAACCGCCAAAAGTAGGTCGGTACGCCCAAATGTAGATCGGGACACGCCACAAATGCTCCGAATGTAAGGCGTACACCAGCCCAAATGTAGGATGCTAATCCCCCAATGAAGGATCGGCGACACAGCCCACAATGTAGATCGGGTACTCAGCCAATGTAGATCGCGTCATCAGCCCCAAATGTAGATCGGCCGTAATCAGCCAATGTAAGACGCTACATCACCCACAGTAGATCCGGCCGACTCCAGCCACATGTAAGGTCCCCCTTCGCCCTCAGCCCCACAAATGTAAATCGGCTACAGCCCACAAATGTAGTGGCGAACAGCCCCACAAGTAAGGTCGCGTACACCGCCAATGTAGATGCTAATCAGCCCAATGAGTCGGACCAGCCCAATAGATCGGCCACCAGCCCAATGTAGACGCCGCTCCCCAAATAGGATGCTAATCCAGCCCAATTAAGGATCGGCGTACCAGCCCACTGTCGGCGTCATCCGCCCCATGTAGATCGCTATCAGCCCAAGTGTCGCGTCTCAGCCCCAAATAAGATCGGCGTACCGCCAAAGTAAGTCGGCTTCCAGCCCCAAATGTAGTCGGCTCATCCAGCCACGTAAGGTCCGTCACGCCCATGTAGGATCGGCTAACAGCCCACAATGTAAGATCGGCTACAGCCCCAAGAGATCGCTCACAGCCACAAAGTAAGATGGCGACATCAGCCACAAATTAAGATCGGCCACCAGCCACAGAAGATCGGCGTAATGCCCAAGAAGATCGGCGAATCAGCCCAATGTAAGATCGTAATCCCACAATGTAGGTCGGCACAGCCCAAATGTAAGGCGGGACTCAGCCCCAAGTAGTGGCGTACATCCAGCCCCAATGTATGATCGCGTACATCAGCCCACAAAGTAGATGGCATCCCCACAATGTAAGATCGCTAATCGCCAGCTCACCAATAGATCGGCGTACATCAGCCCCAAAATGTGATCGGCGAATCAGCCCAAAGAAGATCGGCCTCACGCCCAATGAAGGCCACACCACCCCAATGAAGATCGGCCTAACCGCCCCACAATGTAGATGCCTACATCCAGCCAGCCCCACAAATGTAAGGATCCGGCGTACATCCAGCCCCACAAATGTAAGGATCCGGCCGTACATCCAGCCCCACAAATGTAAGATCGGCCGTACAGCCAGCCCCACAAATGTAAGGATCGGCCGTACATCCAGCCCCCAAAATGTAAGGATCCGGCGTACATCCAGCCCCCACAAATGTATGATCCGGCCGTACATCCAGCCAGCCCCACAAATGTAAGGATCCGGCCGTACATCCAGCCAGCCCCACAAATGTAAGGATCCGGCCGTACATCCAGCCAGCCCCACAAATGTAAGGATCCGGCCGTACATCTAGCCAGCCCCACAAATGTAAGGATCCGGCCGTACATCCAGCCCCACAAATGTAAGGATTCGGCCGTACATCCAGCCAGCCCCACAAATGTAATGATCCGGCCGTACATCCAGCCCCACAAATGTAAGGATCCGGCCGTACAGCCAGCCCCACAAATGTAAGGATCCGGCCATACATCCAGCCAGCCCCAAATGTTAGGATCCGGCCGTACAGCCAGCCCCACAAATGTAAGGATCCGGCCGTACATCCAGCCCCACAAATGTAAGGATCCGGCCGTACAGCCAGCCAGCCCCAAAAATTTAAGGATCTGGCCGTACATCCAGCCAGCCCCACAAATGTAAGGATCCGGCCGTACATCCAGCCCCACAAATGTAAGGATCCGACCGAACATCCAGCCCCACAAATGTAAGGATCCGGCCGTACATCCAGCCAGCCCCACAAATGTAAGGATCCCGCCGTACATCCAGCCCCAAAAATGTAAGGATCCGGCCGTACATCCAGCCAGCCCCAAATGTAAGGATCGGCCGTACATCCAGCCCCACAAATGTAAGGATCCGGCCGTACATCCAGCCCCACAAATGTAAGGATCCGGCCGTACAGCCAGCCCCACAAATGTAAGGATCCGGCCGTACATCCAGCCAGCCCCACAAATGTAAGGATCCGGCCGTACATCCATCCAGCCCCACAAATGTAAGGATCCGGCCGTACATCCAGCCCCACAAATGTAATGATCCGGCCGTACATCCAGCCCCACAAATGTAAGGATCCGGCCGCACCATGAGCACAGCCAGCCCCACAAATGTAAGGATCCGGCCGCACCATGAGCACAGCCAGCCTGGTCCTGAGAGATAAGATGCCCCATGTACTCACTCTTGTGCTTTGCTGGGGGGCTGCGCTGTGTCGGGGGCGCAGATGTTGCACTTTTGGGAAGTTCCTTCTGCACCCAGTCATCTTCCCAATCTTTCTTGATTTTTGCTTCCTGTGATGCGATTCTGGGAAAACAATGAGCTGCAATTAATGGCGCCGCCCAAGAGTGCCGCTGTCCACAAACAATATATAGGGTTCCAGCTGTCAGGGCACCAGCAGGGGGCGCCACTGGCTCACACACACACAGACATCAGTTGTTGAGCCACAAGAAATCTACAGGTCTGCTGGAACGCTGCATGAACATTCCCGCTTACCGCACTCTCCTCCACACACCACACACGCTGCGTGCCCCGAGGGAGTATTAACGGACCGGCAAGGGAGGACGACTGAGCGCTCTGATCATTTATAGGACTGCACTCGGTCCATAGAGTAGGACGGATGCACTCACATCTACAGGACACGACTGAGTGCTCTGATCATTTATAGGACTGCACTCGGTCCATAGAGTAGGACGGATGCCTCACATCACAGGACACGCTGAGCGCTGATCATTATAGGACTGCACTGGTCCTAGAGTAGACGGATGCACTCTACCAGGACACGGACTGAGCGCTCTGATCATTTATAGGACCACTCGGTCTATTTAGAGGACGGATGCACTCACCCACGGACACGACGAGCGCTCTGATCATTTATAGGATGCACTCGGTCAAGAGTAGGTCGGATGCACTCACATCCACAGGACACGACTGAGTGCTCTGATCTTATAGGACTGCACTCGGTCCATAGAGTAGGACGGATGCACTACATCCACAGGACACGACTGAGCGCTCTGATCATTTATAGGACTGCACTCGCATTTGAGTAGGACGGATGCATCACATCACAGGACACGTGAGTGCCTGATCATTATAGGAGCACTCGGTCCTAAGGGAGATGCACTCACATACAGGACACGGACTGAGTGCTTGATCTCTTTATAGGACTGCACGGTCTATAGAGTAGGACGGATGCACTCACTCACAGGACACGACTGAGCGCTTGATCATTTATAGGACCCACTCGGTCATAGGTAGGACGGATGCACTTCACATACACGGACACGTACTGAGAGCTCTGATCATTTATAGGACTGCACTCAGTCTATAGAGTAGGAGGATGCACTCACATCACAGGACACGACTGAGTGCTCTGATCATTTATAGGCTGCACTCGGTCATAGAGTGGACGGATGCACTCACATCCACAGGACACGACTGAGCGCTTGATCATTTATAGGACTGCACTCGGTCCATAGAGTAGGACGGATGCACTCACATCCAAGGACACGACTGAGGCTTGATCTTATAGGACGACACTCGCTAAGAGGACGGATGCCTACATCTACAGGACGATGATGTCTGATCATTTATAGGACAACTCGTCATAGGTAGGACGGATGCCTCACTACAGGACAGACTGAGTGCTCTGATCATTTATAGGACCTCGTTCATAGAGTAGGAGGATGACTCAATCCCAGGACCGGCTGAGCTGATCATTTATAGGACTGCACTCGGTCTATAGGTAGGACGGATGACTCACATTCACAGGACGACTGAGTGCTCTGATCTTTATAGGACGCACTCGTCATAGAGTAGGACGGATGCTCACATCCAGGACACGACTGAGCGCTCTGATCATTTTAGGATGCACTCGGTCATAGAGTAGGACGGATGCCTCACATCAAGGACACGACTGAGCGTCTGATCATTTATAGGACACTGGTCTATAGAGTAGAGGATGCACTCACATAGGAAGACGAGGTCTGACATTACGGCACCTCGTTCATTTATAGGAACGACGGTCCAAATGGACGGATGCACTAGCCACAGGATCACGTATAGGCGCATCGATCTATGAGAGGACGGTCATAGAAGTCCACGCACACTGATCTATGATCAACGTTGGACCCTGGTCATATTAGGGACTGCATCACTAGCAAGGATGGTGCACTACATCTCAGGCACACTCGCTCTGATCATTTAGGATGCACTCAGTCCAGTAAGTAGGACGGATGCACTCATCATCCACAGGACAGACTGACGCTTGATCATTTAAGGACCTCACCGGTCCATAGATAGGACGGATGCACTCACATTCAGGACGACTGAGTCTCTAATTTATAGGACTGCACTCGGTCCAGGTGACGGAGCACTCACATTACAGGACGCTGGCGCTGATCATTGATAGGACGACCACTCATCATAGGACGGAGCACTGCAAGCGCACTGACATTGATGGATCCTGGATATAGGACGTGCACTCGTCATAGGAACGGATGATCACATCCACAGGATAGGACTGCGCTCGGTCATTAATAGGACATGCACGTCCATAGGACGGAGTGTCTGACATTTACTCACAGGCACGACTGGCCTAGAGTAGTAGGAGGACCACGTCCAAGAGACGGTGCTCATCATCAAGGACGACGGTCTGAGTGCGATCATAACCACACTCGGCCAGGAGCGCTGCACTGCACTCACGGACAGATGGCGCTGATCAATCAGGACTGCACCGGCATAGGTGGCGATGCACCACATCAAGACGGAGGCCTCATTTCAAGGACACGACTGGTCTAGATTAGGATGCACTCACCAAGGAAGGACGAGCGCTCTGATCATTTATAGGACGACTGGGTCATAATAGGACGGATGCCTAATCACGGACACCGATCTCATCATACGACTGCCTCGGTCATATAGTGCACCATCGGCACGGACGAGGGCTCTGATCATTTATAGGACTGCACTCGAGTCCATAGAGTAGGACGGATGCACTCACATCCAAGGACACGGACTGAGCTCGATCATTTATAGGACTGCACTCGGTCCATAGAGTAGGACGGATGCACTCACATCCACAGGACACGACTGAGGCTCTGACATTTATAGGACTGCACTCGGTCATATGAGTGGCGATGCACTCACATCCACAGGACACGACTGAGCGCCTGATCATTTATAGGACCTGATCAGTCTATAGAGTAGGACGGATGCACTCACATTCACAGGACACGACTGAGGCTCTGATCATTTATAGGACGCACCTCGTCTATAGAGTGGCACGGATGCACTCACATCAGGACAGCACTGAGTGCTCTGATCATTTATAGGCTGCACTCGGTCCCCATAGAGTAGCGGATGCACTCACATCACAGGACACGCTGAGGCTCTGATCATTTATAGGACTGCACTCGGTCCATAGAGTAGGACGGATGCACTCACATCACAGGACACGACTGAGTGCTCTGATCATTTATAGGACTCACTCGGTCTATAGAGTAGGACGGATGCACTCACATCACAGGACACGACTGAGTGCTCTGATCATTATAGGAACGACACTCGGTCTCATAGGTAGGACGGATGCACTACATCTACAGGACACGACTGAGTGCTCTGATCATTTATAGGACACACTCGTCTATAGAGTAGGACGGATGCACTCACATCCACAGGCACGACTGAGGCCTGATCATTTATAGGACGCACTCGGTCTATAGAGTAGGACGGATGCACTCACATCACAGGACACGACTGAGCGCTCTGATCATTTATAGGACTGCACTCGGTCCATAGAGTAGGACGGATGCACTTCACATCCACAGGACACGACTGAGGCTCTGATCATTTATAGACTGCACATCGGTCCATAGAGTAGGACGGATGCACTCACATCACAGGAACGACTGAGCGCTCTGATCATTTATAGGACACACTCGGTCTATAGAGTAGGACGGATGCACTCACATTCACAGGACACGACTGAGTGCTCTGATCATTTATAGGACCACACTCGTCCATAGAGTAGGACGGATGCACTCACATCCACAGGACACGACTGAGCGCTCTGATCATTTATAGGACAGCACTCGGTCATAGAGTAGGACGGATGCACTCACATCCACAGGCACGACGATGCTCTGATCATTTAATAGGACCACACTCGGTCCATAGAGTAGGACGGATGCACTCACATCCACAGCACACGACTGAGTGCTCTGATCATTTATAGGACTGCACTCAGTCTATAGAGTAGGACGGATGCACTCACATTCACAGGACACGACTGAGTGTCTGATCATTTATAGGACTGCACTCGGTCATATAGTAGGACGGATGCACTCACATCCACAGGACACGACGAGCTCTGATCATTTATAGGACTGCACTCGGTCATTAGAGTAGGACGGATGCACTCACATCACAGGACACGACTGAGGCTCTGATCATTTATAGGACTGCACTCGGTCCATAGGTAGGACGGATGCACTCACATCCACAGGACACGACTGAGCGCTCTGATCATTTATAGGACTGCATCGGTCCATAGAGTAGGACGGATGCACTCACATCCACAGGACCGACTGAGGCTCTGATCATTTATAGGACTGCACTCGGTCATAAGGTGGACGGATGCACTCACATCCACAGGACACGACTGAGTGCTCTGATCATTTATAGGACGACACTCGGTCCATAGAGTAGGACGGATCACTCACATCCACAGGACACGACTGAGTGCTCTGATCATTTATAGGACTGCACTCGGTCCATAGAGTAGGACGGATGCACTACATCACAGGACACGGCTGAGCGCTTGATCATTTATAGGACTGCACTCGGTCTAGAGTAGGACGGATGCACTCTCACAGGACACGACTGAGGCTCTGATCATTTATAGGACTGCACTCGTCTATAGAGTAGGGGATGCATCACATCCACAGACACGACTGAGGCTCTGATCATTTTAGACTGCACTCGGTCCTGAGTAGGATGGATGCACTTACTCTACAGGACACGACTGAGCTCTGATCATTTATAGGACTGCACTCGTCCATAGAGTAGGACGATGCACTCACATCCACAGGACACGACTGAGCGCTCTGATCATTATAGACACACTCGGTCCATAGAGTAGGACGGATGCACTCACATCCAAGGACCGACTGAGTGCTTGACATTTATAGACTGCACTCGTCATAGAGTAGGACGATGCACTCACATCCACAGGACACGCTGAGCCTCTGATCATTATAGGACTGCACTCGGTCATAGAGTAGACGGATGCACTCACTACACAGGACACGACTGAGTGCTCTGATCATTTATAGGACTGCACTCGGTCATGAGTAGGAGGATGCACTCACATCCACAGGACGACTGAGGCTCTGATCATTTATAGGACTGCACTCGGTCATAGAGTAGGAGGATGCACTCACTCCACAGACACGACCTGACAGGACACGACTGAGCGCTCTGATCATTTATAGGACCACACTCGGTCCATAGAGTAGGACGGATGCACTCACATCCACAGGACACGACTGAGTGCTCTGATCATTTATAGGACTGCACTCGGTCCATAGAGTAGGACGGATGCACTCACATCCACAGGACACGACTGAGTGCTCTGATCATTTATAGGACTGCACTCGGTCCTATAGAGTAGGACGGATGCACTCACATCCACAGGACACGACTGAGCGCTCTGATCATTTATAGGACTGCACTCGGTCCTATAGAGTAGGACGGATGCACTCACATCCACAGGACACGACTGAGCGCTCTGATCATTTATAGGACTGCACTCGGTCCATAGAGTAGGACGGATGCACTCACATCACAGGACACGACTGAGTGCTCTGATCATTTATAGGACTGCACTCGGTCCATAGAGTAGGACGGATGCACTCACATCCACAGGACACGACTGAGCGCTCTGATCATTTATAGGACTGCACTCGGTCTATAGAGTAGGACGGATGCACTCACATCCACAGGACACGACTGAGCGCTCTGATCATTTATAGGACTGCACTCAGTCCATAGAGTAGGACGGATGCACTCACATCCACAGGACACGACTGAGCGCTCTGATCATTTATAGGACTGCACTCGGTCCATAGAGTAGGACGGATGCACTCACATCCACAGGACACGACTGAGCGCTCTGATCATTTATAGGACTGCACTCAGTCTATAGAGTAGGACGGATGCACTCACATCCACAGGACACGACTGAGTGCTCTGATCATTTATAGGACTACACTCGGTCTATAGAGTAGGACGGATGCACTCACATCCACAGGACACGACTGAGCGCTCTGATCATTTATAGGACTGCACTCGGTCCATAGAGTAGGACGGATGCACTCACATCCACAGGACACGACTGAGCGCTCTGATCATTTATAGGACCGCACTCGGTCCATAGAGTAGGACGGATGCACTCACATCCACAGGACACGACTGAGGCTCTGATCATTTATAGGACTGCACTCGGTCCATAGAGTAGGACGGATGCACTCACATCCACAGGACACGACTGAGTGCTCTGATCATTTATAGGACTGCACTCGGTCCATAGAGTAGGACGGATGCACTCACATCCACAGGACACGACTGAGCGCTCTGATCATTTATAGGACCACTCGGTCCATAGAGTAGGACGGATGCACTCACATCCACAGGACACGACTGAGTGCTCTGATCATTTATAGGACTGCACTCGGTCCATAGAGTAGGACGGATGCACTCACATCCACAGGACACGACTGAGCGCTCTGATCATTTATAGGACTGCACTCAGGTCTATAGAGTAGGACGGATGCACTCACATCCACAGGACACGACTGAGGCTCTGATCATTTATAGGACCACACTCGGTCCATAGAGTAGGACGGATGCACTCACATCCACAGGACACGACTGAGGCTCTGATCATTTATAGGACTGCACTCGGTCCATAGAGTAGGACGGATGCACTCACATTCACAGGACACGACTGAGCGCTCTGATCATTTATAGGACTGCACTCAGTCCATAGAGTAGGACGGATGCACTCACATCCACAGGACACGACTGAGGCTTGATCATTTATAGGACGCACTCGGTCATAGAGTAGGACGGATGCACTCACATCCACAGGACACGACTGAGCGCTCTGATCATTTATAGGACCACTCGTCCATAGAGTAGGACGGATGCACTCACATCCACAGGACACGACTGAGTGCTCTGATCATTTATAGGAACCACTCGGTCTATAGAGTAGGACGGATGCACTCACATCTACAGGACACGGACTGAGTCGCTCTGATCATTTATAGGACTGCACTCGGTCCATAGAGTAGGACGGATGCACTTACATCTACAGGACACGACTGAGCGCTCTGATCATTTATAGGACTGCACTCGTCATAGAGTAGGACGGATGCACTCACATCACAGGACACGACTGAGCGCTCTGATCATTTATAGGACTGCACTCGGTCCATAGAGTAGGACGGATGCACTCACATCCACAGGACACGACTGAGCGCTCTGATCATTTATAGGACTGCACTCGGTCTATAGAGTAGGACGGATGCACTCACATCCACAGGACACGACTGAGTGCTCTGATCATTTATAGGACCACACTCGGTCCATAGAGTAGGACGGATGCACTCACATCCACAGGACACGACTGAGCGCTCTGATCATTTATAGGACCACACTCGGTCTATAGAGTAGGACGGATGCACTCACATCCACAGGACACGACTGAGTGCTCTGATCATTTATAGGACTGCACTCGGTCCATAGAGTAGGATGGATGCACTCACATCTACAGGACACGACTGAGCGCTCTGATCATTTATAGGACTGCACTCAGTCCATAGAGTAGGACGGATGCACTCACATCCACAGGACACGACTGAGTGCTCTGATCATTTATAGGACTGCACTCGGTCCCGAGGTTGCCAAATGGCTCTGGAGAAGGTTTGACTGCTATAGAGCAGAACCTCTTCACAATTTGAGGAGTGGGCACAGTTTCCCTGTCCCACTCATACTGGGGGGACGAACAAGATGGGCGTGTTAACACCAAATGGCACAGAATCCTGGCGCCGGTGGATTGGGGTCTTGGTGCTTTGGGGAAAAAAAAAATCCAGACGACGTGAACCAGCAAAAAACTAATCAAAAGAAATCATATAAACAGTTTATACTGTTTATACCAAGGAAGGTGACGGTCACAAGGGGGCATTCTCTGCGTCTGGAGGAGAGAAGGTTTCTCCACCAACACAGAAGAGGATTCTTTACTGTTAGGGCAGTGAGAATCTGGAATTCCTCTCCTGAGGAGGTGGTGATGGCGAACTCAGTCGAGGAGTTCAGGAGAGGCCTGGATGTCTTCCTGGAGGTAACAATATTGTATCTTACAGTTATTAGGTTCTTTAGAAGGACGGAGATCTGGGATTTATTCTGATGGAATATAGGCTGATCTGATATAGACAGATGGCTTTTATCAGCCTTGATAACTATGTTACATATTGTTATAATAGCTGCATCAATTGTATTCTGTGGATGTGCGGCCACAAACGTCCGAATCAGGGACTTACGGCAAAAGAAGACTCTGCCGAAACGTGCGCCAGTGAAGGCTCTGCAGGAATGTGCCCAGTGAAGACTCTGCAGGAATGTGCCCAGTGAAGGCTCTGCAGGAATGTGCTCCAGTGAAGGCTCTGCAGGAATGTGCCCAGTGAAGGCTCTACAGGAATGTGCCCAGTGAAGGCTCTACAGGAATGTGCGCCAGTGAAGGCTCTGCAGGAATGTGCTCCAGTGAAGGCTCTGCAGGAATGTGCGCCAGTGAAGGCTCTGCAGGAATGTGCCCAGTGAAGGCTCTGCAGGAATGTGCTCCAGTAAAGGCTCTGCAGGAATGTGCCCAGTGAAGGCTCTACAGGAATGTGCGCCAGTGAAGGCTCTGCAGGAATGTGCTCCAGTGAAGGCTCTGCAGGAATGTGCGCCAGTGAAGGCTCTGCAGGAATGTGCGCCAGTGAAGGCTCTGCAGGAATGTGCGCCAGTGAAGGCTCTGCAGGAATGTGCCCAGTGAAGGCTCTGCAGGAATGTGCCCAGTGAAGGCTCTACAGGAATGTGCGCCAGTGAAGGCTCTGCAGGAATGTGCTCCAGTGAAGGCTCTGCAGGAATGTGCGCCAGTGAAGGCTCTGCAGGAATGTGCGCCAGTGAAGGCTCTGCAGGAATGTGCCCAGTGAAGGCTCTGCAGGAATGTGCGCCAATGAAGGCTCTGCAGGAATGTGCGCCAGTGAAGGCTCTGCAGGAATGTGCGCCAGTGAAGGCTCTGCAGGAATGTGCCCAGTGAAGACTCTGCAGGAATGTGCCCAGTGAAGGCTCTGCAGGAATGTGCCCAGTGAAGGCTCTGCAGGAATGTGCACAGTGAAGACTCTGCAGGAATGTGCCCAGGGAAGGCTCTGCAGGAATGTGCCCAGTGAAGGCTCTGCAGGAATGTGCGCCAATGAAGGCTCTGCAGGAATGTGCGCCAGTAAAGACTCTGCAGGAATGTGCGCCAATAAAGGCTCTGCAGGAATGTGCGCCAGTGAAGGCTCTGCAGGATTGTGCGCCAATGAAGGCTCTGCAGGAATGTGCGCCAGTAAAGACTCTGCAGGAATGTGCGCCAGTGAAGGCTCTGCAGGATTGTGCGCCAGTAAAGACTCTGCAGGAATGTGCGCCAGTGAAGGCTCTGCAGGATTGTGCGCCAGTAAAGACTCTGCAGGAATGTGCGCCAGTGAAGGCTCTGCAGGATTGTGCGCCAGTAAAGGCTCTACAGGAATGTGCGCCAGTAAAGACTCTGCAGGAATGTGCGCCAGTAAAGACTCTGCAGGAATGTGCGCCAGTAAAGACTCTGCAGGAATGTGCGCCAGTAAAGGCTCTGCAGGAATGTGCGCCAGTAAAGACTCTGCAGGAATGTGCGCCAGTAAAGACTCTGCAGGAATGTGCGCCAGTAAAGACTCTGCAGGAATGTGCGCCAGTAAAGACTCTGCAGGAATGTGCCCAGTGAAGGCTCTGCAGGAATGTGCGCCAATAAAGGCTCTGCAGGAATGTGCGCCAGTGAAGGCTCTGCAGGAATGTGCGCCAGTAAAGACTCTGCAGGAATGTGCGCCAGTGAAGGCTCTGCAGGAATGTGCGCCAGTAAAGGCTCTGCAGGAATGTGCGCCAGTAAAGACTCTGCAGGAATGTGCGCCAGTGAAGGCTCTGCAGGATTGTGCGCCAGTAAAGGCTCTGCAGGAATGTGCGCCAGTAAAGGCTCTGCAGGAATGTGCGCCAGTAAAGACTCTGCAGGAATGTGCGCCAGTAAAGACTCTGCAGGAATGCGCGCCAGTAAAGACTCTGCAGGAATGTGCGCCATGAAGGCTCTGCAGGATGTGCGCCAGTAAGGCTCTGCAGGAATGTGCCCAGTAAGGCTCTGCAGGAATGTGCGCCAGTAAAGGCTCTGCAGGAATGTGCGCCAGTAAAAGGCTCTGCAGGAATGTGCGCCAGTAAAGCTCTGCAGGAATGTGCGCCAGTAAAGGCTCTGCAGGAATGTGCCCAGTAAAGACTCTGCAGGAATGTGCGCCATAAAGACTCTGCAGGAATGTGCGCCAGTGAAGCTCTGCAGGAATGTGCCCAGTGAAGGCTCTGCAGGAATGTGGCACAGTGAAGGCTCTGCAGGAATGTGCCCAGGAAGGCTCTGCAGGAATGTGCCCAATGAAGGCTCTGCAGGAATGTGCGCCAATGAAGGCTCTGCAGGAATGTGCGCCAGTAAAGACTCTGCAGGAATGTGCGCCAATAAAGGCTCTGCAGGAATGTGCGCCAGTAAGGCTCTGCAGGAATGTGCGCCATGAAGGCTCTGCAGGAATGTGCGCCAGTAAAGACTCTGCAGGAATGTGCGCCAGTAAAGGCTCTGCAGGATTGTGCGCCAGTAAAGGACTCTGCAGGAATGTGCGCCAGTGAAGGCTCTGCAGGATTGTGCGCCAGTAAAGACTCTGCAGGAATGTGCGCCAGTGAAGGCTCTGCAGATTGTGCGCCAGTAAAGGCTCTACAGGAATGTGCGCCAGTAAAGACTCTGCAGGAATGTGCGCCAGTAAAGACTCTGCAGGAATGTGCGCCAGTAAAGACTCTGCAGGAATGTGCGCCAGTAAAGGCTCTGCAGGAATGTGCGCCAGTAAAGACTCTGCAGGAATGTGCGCCAGTAAAGACTCTGCAGGAATGTGCGCCAGTAAAGACTCTGCAGGAATGTGCGCCAGTAAAGACTCTGCAGGAATGTGCCCAGTGAAGGCTCTGCAGGAATGTGCGCCAATAAAGGCTCTGCAGGAATGTGCGCCAGTGAAGGCTCTGCAGGAATGTGCGCCAGTAAAGACTCTGCAGGAATGTGCGCCAGTGAAGGCTCTGCAGGAATGTGCGCCATAAGGCTCTGCAGGAATGTGCGCCAGTAAAGACTCTGCAGGAATGTGCGCCATGAAGGCTCTGCAGGAATGTGCGCCAGTAAAGGCTCTGCAGGAATGTGCGCCAGTAAAGGCTCTGCAGGAATGTGCGCCAGTAAAGACTCTGCAGGAATGTGCGCCAGTAAAGCTCTGCAGGAATGGCGCCAGTAAAGACTCTGCAGGAATGTGCGCCAGTAAGACTCTGCAGGAATGGCGCCAGTAAAGACTCTGCAGGAATGGCGCCAGTAAAGACTCTGCAGGATGTGCTCCAGTAAAAACTCTGCAGGAATGTGCGCCAGTAAAGGCTCTGCAGGAATGTGCGCCAGTAAGGCTCTGCAGGAATGTGCGCCATAAAGGCTCTGCAGGAATGTGCGCCAGTAAAGGCTCTGCAGGAATGTGCGCCAATGAAGGCTCTGCAGGAATGTGCGCCAATAAAGACTCTGCAGGAATGTGCGCCAGTAAAGACTCTGCAGGAATGTGCGCCAGTAAAGGACTCTGCAGGAATGTGCGCCAGTAAAGACTCTGCAGGAATGTGCCCCAGTAAAGGCTCTACAGGAATGTGCGCCAGTAAAGCTCTGCAGGAATGTGCGCCATAAAGACTCTGCAGGAATGTGCGCCAGTAAAGGACTCTGCAGGAATGTGCGCCAGTAAAGGCTCTGCAGGAATGTGCGCCAGTAAAGCTCTGCAGGAATGTGCGCCATGAAGGCTCTGCAGGAATGTGCGCCAGTAAAGGCTCTGCAGGAATGTGCCCAGTAAAGGCTCTGCAGGAATGTGCGCCAGTAAAGGCTCTGCAGGAATGTGCGCCATGAAAGGACTCTGCAGGAATGTGCGCCAGTAAAGACTCTGCAGGAATGTGCGCCAAGTAAAGCTCTGCAGGAATGTGCGCCAGTAAAGACTCTGCAGGAATGTGCGCCAGTAAAGACTCTGCAGGAATGTGCGCCAGTAAAGGACTCTGCAGGAATGTGCGCCAGTAAAGGCTCTGCAGGAATGTGCGCCAGTAAAGGCTCTGCAGGAATGTGCGCCAGTGAAGGCTCTGCAGGAATGTGCGCCAATGAAGGCTCTGCAGGAATGTGCGCCAATAAAGACTCTGCAGGAATGTGCGCCAGTAAAGACTCTGCAGGAATGTGCGCCAGTAAAGACTCTGCAGGAACGTGCGCCAGTAAAGACTCTGCAGGAATGTGCGCCAGTAAAGACTCTGCAGGAATGTGCGCCAGTAAAGACTCTGCAGGAATGTGCGCCAGTAAAGACTCTGCAGGAATGTGCGCCAGTAAAGGCTCTGCAGGAATGTGCGCCAGTAAAGGCTCTGCAGGAATGTGCGCCAGTAAAGGCTCTGCAGGAATGTGCGCCAGTAAAGGCTCTGCAGGAATGTGCGCCAGTAAAGGCTCTGCAGGAATGTGCGCCAGTGAAGGCTCTGCAGGAATGTGCGCCAGTTAAAGACTCTGCAGGAATGTGCGCCAGTAAAGACTCTGCAGGAACGTGCGCCAGTAAAGACTCTGCAGGAATGTGCGCCAGTAAAGACTCTGCAGGAATGTGCGCCAGTAAAGACTCTGCAGGAATGTGCGCCATAAAGACTCTGCAGGAATGTGCGCCAGTAAAGGCTCTGCAGAATGTGCGCCAGTAAAGGCTCTGCAGGAATGTGCGCCAGTAAAGGCTCTGCAGGAATGTGCGCCAGTAAAGGCTCTGCAGGAATGTGCGCCAGTAAAGGCTCTGCAGGAATGTGCGCCAGTGAAGGCTCTGCAGGAATGTGCGCCAATGAAGGCTCTGCAGGAATGTGCGCCAGTAAAGACTCTGCAGGAATGTGCGCCAATAAAGGCTCTGCAGGAATGTCACCAGTAAAGGCTCTGCAGGAATGTGCGTCAGTAAAGGCTCTGCAGGAATGTGCGCCAGTAAAGGCTCTGCAGAATGTGCGCCAATGAAGGCTCTACAGAATGTGCGCCAGTAAAGGTTCTGCAGGAATGTGCGCCAATGAAGGCTCTGCAGGAATGTGCGCCAGTAAAGGCTATGTAGGAGTGTGCGCCATAAAGGCTCTGCAGGAGTGTGCGCCAATGAAGGCTCTGCAGAGTGTGCGCCAGTAAAGGCTCTGCAGGAATGTGCGCCAGTGAAGCTCTGCAGGAATGTGCGCCATAAAGGCTCTGCAGGAATGTGCGCCAATAAAGGCTCTGCAGGAATGTGCGCCAGTAAAGACTCTGCAGAATGTGCGCCAGTAAAGGCTCTGCAGGAATGTGCGCCAGTAAAGGCTCTGCAGGAATGTGCGCCAATAAAGGCTCTGCAGGAATGTGCGCCAATAAAGGCTCTGCAGGAATGTGCGCCAGTAAAGGCTCTGCAGGAATGTGCGCCAGTGAAGGCTCTGCAGGAATGTGCGCCAAAAAGGCTCTGCAGGAATGTGCGCCAGTGAAGGCTCTGCAGGAATGTGCGCCAATGAAGGCTCTGCAGGAATGTGCGCCATGAAGGCTCTGCAGGAATGTGCGCCAGTGAAGGCTCTGCAGGAATGTGCGCCAATGAAGGCTCTGCAGGAATGTGCGCCAATGAAGGCTCTGCAGGAATGTGCGCCAATAAAGGCTCTGCAGGAATGTGCGCCAATAAAGGCTCTGCAGGAATGTGCGCCAATGAAGGCTCTGCAGGAATGTGCCCCAGTAAAGGCTCTGCAGGAATGTGCGCCAATGAAGGCTCTGCAGGATTGTGCGCCAGTGAAGGCTCTGCAGGAATGTGCGCCAGTGAAGGCTCTGCAGGAATGTGCGCCAGTGAAGGCTCTGCAGGAATGTGCGCCAGTGAAGGCTCTGCAGGATTGTGCGCCAATAAAGGCTCTTCAGGATTGTGCGCCAATGAAGGCTCTGCAGGAATGTGCGCCAGTGAAGGCTCTTCAGGATTGTGCGCCAATGAAGGCTCTGCAGGAATGTGCGCCAGTGAAGGCTCTGCAGGATTGTGCGCCAGTGAAGGCTCTGCAGGAATGTGCGACAATAAAGGCTCTGCAGGAATGTGCGCCAATGAAGGCTCTGCAGGAATGTGCGCCAATAAAGGCTCTGCAGGAACGTGCACCAGTAAAGGCTCTGCAGGAATGTGCGCCTGTAAAGGCTCTGCAGGAATGTGCGCCAGTAAAGGCTCTGCAGGAATGTGCGCCTGTAAAGGCTCTGCAGGAATGTGCGCCAGTGAAGGCTCTGCAGGAATGTGCGTGTGTAAAGGCTCTGCAGGAATGTGCGACAATAAAGGCTCTGCAGGAATGTGCGCCAATGAAGGCTCTGCAGGAATGTGCGCCAATAAAGGCTCTGCAGGAACGTGCGCCAGTAAAGGCTCTGCAGGAATGTGCGCCTGTAAAGGCTCTGCAGGAATGTGCGCCAGTGAAGGCTCTGCAGGAATGTGCGCCAGTGAAGGCTCTGCAGGAATGTGCGCCTGTAAAGGCTCTGCAGGAATGTGCGCCAGTAAAGGCTCTGCAGGAATGTGCGCCTGTAAAGGCTCTGCAGGAATGTGCGCCAGTGAAGGCTCTGCAGGAATGTGTGCCTGTAAAGGCTCTGCAGGAATGTGCGCCAGTGAAGGCTCTGCAGGAATGTGCGCCAATAAAGGGGAAAAGCTGCAGTGTCCCATCAGAAGACTAGAGCGCCCTGATGGCACAGTCTCCTGCGGTGACCGGGCTTCTCTACTGTTCGAGCAGTGATGATGCAGAGGAATAACAGATTTATTGCTCCGTAATGGGGGTAGTGGGCGGCACGTGACCAACACTCGCTCTGCCACAACATGTATGGGAACCATGATCAGCGCCCGCACATCTCTATCTCCTTGCGGTATCGCTCATCCTCCTCGGCCACCTTTTGGGAAATCTCCATCTTCCTCCTGTAAGGGCAGAAATGACACCAAGTCACTAAGCAGCAGCGGCATTACTGACAAATACAGCGCGGGCGTCACACGATAACATGGAGGCAACCTGTACAATGCTTCATTATGTAGCGGTGTGATATGCCGCAGCGTGCTACACACATCATCACTGTCCCCATAACAGCTCACAACCTACATCCCCCATCACTAGGTGTCTGGAGAGTGGGAGGGAAGTGGAGAACCTGGAGGAAACCCCGGAGCCGCCATGTATAGGGCTAACCACCGAACCGCCATGTATAGGGCTAACCACCGAACCGCCATGTATAGGGTTAACCACTGAGCTGCCATGTATAGGGTTAATCCACCGGAGCCGCCATGTATAGGGCCAACCACCGAGCCGCCTGTAAGGTTCTATGTATATATTCCTGAAACTCAGTTTGTTCGTCAGCCATTTTACTTTCTGTCTTTCTGTAGCTATCTTGCCCTCAGTCAAAATGGAGTTTCCAGCTTGCATGTTCCCGCCCTGATTCTCTCCTTTGCTTCTTAAGCAGCCACAGCTGAGCAATCAGTGCTTCAGAATCTAGCCTGCAGTGAACCTGTGACTTGACTCCTGTAAGCCTTGGACCTTGTACTCCAGCTATTCCTACTGAGGAGCTCTGAAGCACTTGTGGACTCTGAACCCTGCTCTTTGAAAGACCCACGTTTGCATGGACTTACGGTAACAGAGAAGAAGATCCTGAATCTGTATTGGAGAGTGATTGCTGAGCTTGGATTACTCTGGCCTGCTGTGTCTCCTGTTTCTGTGTCTGCAAACTGTGTGACTATTTCTGCCAACTTGTATGAAGTAATACAGGACTTTTCTATATCAAACCTGTGACTCCTGTGTTTTCATCGCACCCAAGCACAAGACGCTATATGAACTGTACACCATACATTACAAGATTCTGAAGCCAAAACGTTAGTGTCTGCTGGGTCTGGAAGGCTGTGTCTGCTGTACTGTGGATATCAGACGTCCGGTTGTACTTTCTGTGATGACAGTGGTTGTGACTTCTCACAACCATTCCAGGTGAGCAATTCCCTTAAGTTTTTTCTTTCTGCAGTGTTATCACAGGTAAACACTATTGTTTTTTTTTTCTCCTTTCTTTTCTCTTTTTTGTCTGCTGTAACTCTGGATATCAGACGTCCGGTTGTACTTTCTGTGATGACAGTGGTTGTGACTTCTCACAACCATTCCAGGTGAGCAATTCCCTTAAGTTTTTTCTTTCTGCAGTGTTATCACAGGTAAACACTATTGTTTTTTTTTTCCTTTCTTTTCTCTTTTTGTCTGCTGTAACTCTGGATATCAGATGTCTGGTTGAAACTTTCTGTGATGATAGTGGTTGTGACTTCTCACAACCATTCCAGGTGAGCAGTTCCCTTAATTTTTTTTTCTCTCTGCAGTGTTGCCACAGGTGAACACTATTGTTTTTTTTTCTCCTCTCCTCTTCTTCCAGTAATCCTGTCTTAAAAGATCTGGAAAATGGAGGCCCGCATAAAGGAACTTTGCGGAGTGACTGATAATATCCTTGCAGATTTGCAGAATATAAAGACCCGTTTTTCAAGCCTACAGGACCTCAATAATCACAATTTGCAAGTGTTTGGACAGACTACCCAGGATTTGCGAGCCAGGATTGAGGTTCTAGAGGGGCGAGTCCAGGCTCCTGCCGTAGCCCCGAGTGCTGGGATTCCCAAGTTGCCCCCTTTTCGTTTTGGCGATGAACGTGAGAAATTCAGGGGATTTATTAATCAATGCAATCTTTTTTTTTCTGCACATGCTTCACAATTTCCCACTGAACGATCTAAGGTGCTTACTATAATTATGTTACTTACCAACAAGGCTTTGATATGGGCAAACCCTCTGATTGAGACTGAGGATGATTGTTTGAATCACCTTGATGATTTTATTTCAGCCATGGGGCAGGTGTTTGATGACCCCAATCGAGGTGCAACAGCTGAAGCAGCCATGTTAGCTTTGCGCCAAGGTAAGCACTCGGTAGCTGAATATGCCTTGGATTTCAGGAGATGGGCCTTGATACCACCTGGGACAGTTCCGCCAAAAAATCTATTTTTCGAAAGGGGTTATCTCCACTGATTAAGGATGAACTTGCTCGTGCCGACCCTCCCACTGCGTTAGGTGACTTTATTAACTACTGCATCCGTATTGATACTCGTCTGACTGAACGCAGGCAAGAGAGATGGTTCGAAAGCAATCGTACTAACCTTTTCCTACCTTCCTCTCCAGCTAAGGAACCTTTGAGTAGGATTACACGGGAACCTGAACCTGAACCCATGCAGGTAGACTCTTTACAACGACGGGTTAGTGATGCACGCAAGGAACATCGTTTTAAGGAGAATCTATGTTTCTATTGTGGTAAGTCAGGGCACTTCATTATAAACTGCCCCAGCCGTTCTCGTAAGACTACTGCAGCACTCATTCATTGTGAGTGTTGCGAGAGGGGATCTGTCATGTCCGAGCCTCAGGCTCCAGAGAGATCTGCTGCAAGAGATCTTGATTTCTCGGACTTAAACTCCGTTACCTCTGAGGACGTTGACTGTGTAAACGCTGCCATTTTTCAAGTTTCCTCAGCGGTGTCCCAGCTGAGTTGTAAGAAAAACAATTCTCATTGCTTTCTTTCCATCAAACTCTGGGTTGACTCAGATGGGTGTCTAGCTCTGCTATGATCGACTCAGGTGCAAGTGGAAATTTTATGGATGTCTCCTTTGCTCTGAAACAGGGAATACGTTCAGTGAAGAAGGCTACTCCAGTACAGATGGAAACTGTGGATGGCTCCCTGCTGACCTCTGGACCAGTGGATCAGGAAACAGAGCCTTTGAAGGTTCTTATGGGTAAAGATCATCAAGAGAAACTATCCTTTATGCTTATCTCTTCTCCCCACTTTCCCATTATTCTAGGGCTACCATGGCTGCAGGCTCAGAATCCTACCATTAACTGGGAGACCAAGGAATTACACTTTCCAGAGAAACAGATGAGTCCAAAAGTTTCAGCTTGCTCTGTTCCTAAAGGAATCATGTCAGTCCCTGAACTACCAGCTGTATACCAGAACTATGTGGATTTATGTGACAAGAAGAACGCTGACCAGCTTCCTCCTCACCGTCCATATGATTGTCCAATTGAATTATTGCCTGGAGCAGAGATACCTTTTGGTAAGATCTACCCCCTGGCGGGGCCCGAGCTAAAGGCTTTAAAGGATTACATAGATGAAAATCTAGCCAAGGGCTTCATACGCCCCTCTTCATCTCCTGCAGGTGCACCCATCTTCTTTGTAAAGAAGAAAGATGGATCTCTGAGACCATGCGTAGACCATAGGGAACTCAATAAGGTTACTATTAGAAACCGTTATCCATTGCCTTTAATCCCTGAGTTATTGGAGAGAGTGCGACATGCCAAAATTTTTTCTAAACTAGATCTTCGTGGGGCCTATAACTTAGTCCGTATTAGACCTGGGGATGAATGGAAGACTGCATTCAGGTCACGCTATGGACACTTTGAATATTTAGTTATGCCTTTTGGTCTGAGTACCGCCCCAGCCACTTTCCAACACTTGGTGAATGACATCTTCAGGGATCTCCTAGATACATTCGTGGTAATTTATTTGGATGATATTCTAATTTTTTCTAACTCCACAGAGGAACATCATGGACATGTGAGAATGGTCTTGGAACGTCTAAGACAAAATCATCTTTACATCAAACTTGAAAAGTGTGAATTCCATAGGACCGAAATTCAATTTCTGGGGTATGTACTGTCTACACAAGGAATTAGTATGGATGGAAGCAAAACCCAAGCCATCAAGGATTGGCCAAGTCCTAGAAATGTGAAGGAGGTACAGCGCTTCATCGGGTTTGCCAACTTCTATAGACGTTTCATTAGAAATTTCTCTGAGGTAGTGTCACCTATCACTCAACTTACCGGAAAGAGTCTAGGTTCTCCTGGACTCCCCAAGCCCAGGAAGCATTTTCCCGTCTAAAAGATAAATTTACCACTGCACCTATCCTAGTACATCCCAACCCCGAGCTTGCCTTCATAATAGAGGTGGATGCTTCAGACTGTGCCGTTGGAGCTATACTCTCTCAGAGAACAGGTGAGAAGAATGTCTTGCATCCCTGTGCCTTCTTTTCCCAGCAGTTGTCTTCGGCTGAGAGGAACTACGATGTGGGCAATAGAGAGTTGTTGGCCATTATTGCCGCCTTCAAAGAATGGAGACACCTTCTTCAGGGAGCTGCACAGCAAATAGTCGTCCTGACAGACCATCGTAACCTTGAGTTTATCAGGTCGGCTAAGTGCCTGACTCCTCGCCAGGCTCGCTGGAATCTTTTCTTAAACCAATTTAATTTTATCATCTCTTATAGACCAGGATCGCGCAATGGAAAGGCTGATGCACTCTCTAGGATTTACTCAGCAGAGACACGTCCAATTACTCCTCCTAAGACTATTCTTCCTGACTCTAGATTCCTAGGAGTAATTCATAATCAAGACCTACTTAAGGACATCAAGGAAGCATACCATGCGGATTCCTTTTTGGCACAACCCCCAAGGGACGTAAGTCTTGTCTTTAAGAATGGTGTGTGGATTCAGGGACAACGCCTGTATATTCCTGAAACAGTCAGATTGAGAGTATTGCAACTCATTCACGATTCCAAGATAGCTGGGCATAGAGGAATTCTAAAGACACAGGAATTTCTTTCTCGTCTCTTTTGGTGGCCCACTTACAGGAAAGATGTTTTGAATTATGTCACTTCATGTGAGGTCTGTGCAAGATGCAAAACACCTCGCTCCTCACCAACTGGTCTGTTACAGCCTCTTCCCACCCCGTCCCGCCCGTGGGGATCCATTTCTATGGACTTCATTGTGGAGTTACCAACCTCTCAGGGGAAGAACACCATTCTAGTGGTGGTTGACCGTCTAACAAAGGCAGCTCATTTTATCCCTTGTGTCGGCTTACCCACTGCAAAACAGACATCAGATTTGATAATTAAAGATGTGTTTCGCTTACATGGAGTACCGGATGAGGTTATTTCGGATCGAGGGGTGCAATTCACTTCTAGGTTTTGGCAAAATTTCTGTGCAGCATTGGACATTAAAGTAAACCTTTCTTCTGCTTTTCATCCCCAGACTAATGGACAGACCGAACGAACAATCAAACCCTGGAGCAGTATCTCCGCTGCTTTATCTGCCACCTACAGGATGATTGGGTGGATCTACTTCCATTAGCTGAGTTCTCGTATAACAACTCTCAGAGCGCCTCCACTAAACAGTCTCCTTTTTACTCTAATCTAGGTTATCATCCTAACATTCTACCACGATTTCCCATAGATACGCCTTTACCAGCAGTGGCTGAAAGAATCACGTCTTTACAAAAGAATATGGATCTTCTAAAGGAAAATCTGGAATCGGCTCAAGAAAGGTACAAGAAAGCAGCAGATAAATTTCATAAACCTGCACCAGCTTTCAAGGTAGGAGACCTGGTCTGGCTGTCAACCAGAAATCTTAAGTTAAGGATTCCATCGTCTAAGTTGGGACATAAGTACATTGGACCCTATAAAATCAGTAAAATTATAAGTGCCGTTGCTTGTCGTCTTCAACTGCCCAGAACTATGAGAATCCACCCTGTCTTTCATGTATCCCTACTAAAGGCTGCAACACCCAATACGTTTCCTGGACGTTCTTCTCCTTGCCCTGACCCAGTGCTAGTCGATGGTCAGGAAGAATTTGTGGTGGAAAGGATTTTAGATTCCAGGTTGTATAGAAATCAGTTACAATATCTGATTAAATGGCAGGGCTACCCAGTGGAGGACAACTCATGGGAACCGGTCAATAACGTTAATGCTCCTCGCTTGCTCCGTCAGTTTCATCAGAGGTACCCACACAAGCCTGGTCTGAGGTCATCCGGAGGTTGTCCTTAAGGGGGGGTAATGTAAGGTTCTATGTATATATTCCTGAAACTCAGTTTGTTCGTCAGCCATTTTACTTTCTGTCTTGCTGCAGCTATCTTGCCCTCAGTCAAAATGGAGTTTTCAGCTTGCATGTTCCCGCCCTGATTCTCTCCTTTGCTTCTTAAGCAGCCACAGCTGAGCAATCAGTGCTTCAGAATCTAGCCTGCAGTGAACCTGTGACTTGACTCCTGTAAGCCTTGGACCTTGTACTCCAGCTATTCCTACTGAGGAACTCTGAAGCACTTGTGGACTCTGAACCCTGCTCTTTGAAAGACCCACGTTTGCATGGACTTACGGTAACAGAGAAGAAGATCCTGAATCTGTATTGGAGAGTGATTGCTGAGCTTGGATTACTCTGGCCTGCTGTGTCTTCTGTTTCTGTGTCTGCAAACTGTGTGACTATTTCTGCCAACTTGTATGAAGTAATACAGGACTTTTCTATATCAAACCTGTGACTCCTGTGTTTTCATCGCACCCAAGCACAAGACGCTATATGAACTGTACTACATACATTACACCAACATGTATAGGGTTAACCCACCGAGCCGACATGTATAGGGTTAATCATTGAGCTGCCATGTATAGGGCTAACCCACCGAGCCGCCACTTATAGGGCTAACCACTGAGCGGACATGTATAGGTCTAACCCACCGATCTGCCATGTATAGGGCTAACCACCGAGCCGCCATGTATAGGGCTAATCCACCGAGCCGCCATGTATAGGGTTAACCACTGAGCCGCCACGTATAGAGCTAACCCACCGGAGCCGCCATGTATAGTGCTAACCCACCAAGCCGCCACGTATAGAGCTAACCACCGGAGCCGCCATGTATAGGGCTAACCCACCAAGCCGCCACGTATAGAGCTAACCACCGAGCCGCCATGTATAGGGTTAACCACTGAGTCGCCATGTATAGGGCTAACCCACCGAGCCGCCATGTATAGGGCTAACCCACCAAGCCGCCACGTTATAGAGCTAACCACTGAGCTGCCATGCATAGGGTTAACCACTGAACTGCCATGTATAGGGCTAACCGACCGAGCCACCACGTATAGAGCTAACCACTGAGCCGCCATGTATAGGGTTAACCACTGAGCTGCCATGTATAGGGCTAACCCACCGGAGCCGCCATGTATAGGGCTAACCCACCGAGCCGCCATGTATAGGGCTAACCCACCGAGCCGCCATGTATAGGGCTAACCCACCGGAGCCGCCACGTATAGAGCTAACCACCGAGCCGCCATGTATAGGGTTAACCCACCGAACCGCCACGTATAGAGCTAACCACCGAGCCGCCATGTATAGGGTTAACCCACCGAGCCGACATGTATAGGGTTAATCACTGAGCTGCCATGTATAGGGCTAACCCACCGAGCCGCCACTTATAGGGCTAACCACTGAGCGGACATGTATAGGTCAACCCACCAATCTGCCATGTATAGGGCTAACCACCGAGCCGCCATGTATAGGGCTAACCCACCGAGCCGCCATGTATAGGGTTAACCACTGAGCCGCCACGTATAGAGCTAACCCACCGGAGCCGCCATGTATAGTGCTAACCCACCAAGCCGCCACGTATAGAGCTAACCACCGGAGCCCCCATGTATAGGGCTAACCCCACAAGCCGCCACGTATAGAGCTAACCACCGAGCCGCCATGTATAGGGTTAACCACTGAGTCGCCATGTATAGGGCTAACCCACCGAGCCGCCATGTATAGGGTTAACCACTGAGTCGCCATGTATAGGGCTAACCCACCGAGCCACCATGTATAGGGCTAACCCACCAAGCCGCCACGTATAGAGCTAACCACTGAGCTGCCATGCATAGGGTTAACCACTGAACTGCCATGTATAGGGCTAACCGACCGAGCCGCCACGTATAGAGCTAACCACTGAGCCGCCACGTATAGGGCTAACCACTGAGCAGCCTTCCCCCCCAACACATCCAGGGCGCCAGTACTTAAGACAATATGGCAAAATGTCTGTAGGAAGCGATTACTGTATTGTATGTGTGGTGGTGTATATAAGGGTCATGTAGAGCATTCGCAGTGATGTATGGTGGCGGTAGACGTGTGCCGATGTGGCGGTGTATATAAGGGTCATGTAGAGCATTCGCAGTGATGTATGGTGGCGGTAGATGTGTGACAATGTGGTGGTGTATATAAGGGTCATGTAGAGCATTCGCAGTGATGTATGGTGGCGGTAGATGTGTGCCGATGTGGCGGTGTATATAAGGGTCATGTAGAGCATTCGCAGTGATGTATGGTGGCGGTAGATGTGTGCCGATGTGGTGGTGTATATAAGGGTCATGTAGAGCATTCGCAGTGATGTATGGTGGCGGTAGATGTGTGCCGATGTGGTGGTGTATATAAGGGTCATGTAGAGCATTCGCAGTGATGTATGGTGGCGGTAGATGTGTGCCGATGTGGTGGTGTATATAAGGGTCATGTAGAGCATTCGCAGTGACGTATGGTGGCGGTAGACGTGTGCCGATGTGGCGGTGTATATAAGGGTCATGTAGAGCATTCGCAGTGATGTATGGTGGCGGTAGATGTGTGCCGATGTGGCGGTGTATATAAGGGTCATGTAGAGCATTCGCAGTGATGTATGGTGGCGGTAGATGTGTGACGATGTGGCGGTGTATATAAGGGTCATGTAGAGCATTCGCAGTGATGTATGGTGGCGGTAGATGTGTGACAATGTGGTGGTGTATATAAGGGTCATGTAGAGCATTCGCAGTGATGTATGGTGGCGGTAGACGTGTGCCGATGTGGCGGTGTATATAAGGGTCATGTAGAGCATTCGCAGTGATGTATGGTGGCGGTAGATGTGTGCCGATGTGGTGGTGTATATAAGGGTCATGTAGAGCATTCGCAGTGATGTATGGTGGCGGTAGATGTGTGCCGATGTGGTGGTGTATATAAGGGTCATGTAGAGCATTCGCAGTGATGTATGGTGGCGGTAGATGTGTGCCGATGTGGCGGTGTATATAAGGGTCATGTAGAGCATTCGCAGTGATGTATGGTGGCGGTAGATGTGTGCCGATGTGGTGGTGTATATAAGGGTCATGTAGAGCATTCGCAGTGATGTATGGTGGCGGTAGATGTGTGACGATGTGGCGGTGTATATAAGGGTCATGTAGAGCATTCGCAGTGATGTATGGTGGCGGTAGACGTGTGCCGATGTGGCGGTGTATATAAGGGTCATGTAGAGCATTCGCAGTGATGTATGGTGGCGGTAGATGTGTGCCGATGTGGTGGTGTATATAAGGGTCATGTAGAGCATTCGCAGTGATGTATGGTGGCGGTAGATGTGTGCCGATGTGGTGGTGTATATAAGGGTCATGTAGAGCATTCGCAGTGATGTATGGTGGCGGTAGATGTGTGCCGATGTGGTGGTGTATATAAGGGTCATGTAGAGCATTCGCAGTGATGTATGGTGGCGGTAGACGTGTGCCGATGTGGTGGTGTATATAAGGGTCATGTAGAGCATTCGCAGTGATGTATGGTGGCGGTAGACGTGTGCCGATGTGGCGGTGTATATAAGGGTCATGTAGAGCATTCGCAGTGATGTATGGTGGCGGTAGACGTGTGCCGATGTGGCGGTGTATATAAGGGTCATGTAGAGCATTCGCAGTGATGTATGGTGGCGGTAGACGTGTGCCGATGTGGCGGTGTATATAAGGGTCATGTAGAGCATTCGCAGTGATGTATGGTGGCGGTAGATGTGTGACGATGTGGTGGTGTATATAAGGGTCATGTAGAGCATTCGCAGTGATGTATGGTGGCGGTAGATGTGTGCCGATGTGGTGGTGTATATAAGGGTCATGTAGAGCATTCGCAGTGATGTATGGTGGCGGTAGACGTGTGCCGATGTGGCGGTGTATATAAGGGTCATGTAGAGCATTCGCAGTGATGTATGGTGGCGGTAGACGTGTGCCGATGTGGCGGTGTTATATAAGGGTCATGTAGAGCATTCGCAGTGATGTATGGTGGCGGTAGATGTGTGCCGATGTGGTGGTGTATATAAGGGCCATGTAGAGCATTCGCAGTGATGTATGGTGGCGGTAGATGTGTGCCGATGTGGCGGTGTATATAAGGGTCATGTAGAGCATTCGCAGTGATGTTATGGTGGCGGTAGATGTGTCCCGATGTGGCGGTGTATATAAGGGTCATGTAGAGCATTCGCAGTGATGTATGGTGGCGGTAGATGTGTGCCGATGTGGCGGTGTATATAAGGGTCATGTAGAGCATTCGCAGTGATGTATGGTGGCGGTAGACGTGTGCCGATGTGGCGGTGTATATAAGGGTCATGTAGAGCATTCGCAGTGATGTATGGTGGCGGTAGATGTGTGCCGATGTGGCGGTGTATATAAGGGTCATGTAGAGCATTCGCAGTGATGTATGGTGGCGGTAGACGTGTGCCGATGTGGCGGTGTATATAAGGGTCATGTAGAGCATTCGCAGTGATGTATGGTGGCGGTAGACGTGTGCCGATGTGGCGGTGTATATAATGGTCATGTAGAGCATTCGCAGTGATGTATGGTGGCGGTAGACGTGTGCCGATGTGGCGGTGTATATAAGGGTCATGTAAAGCATTCGCAGTGATGTATGGTGGCGGTAGACGTGTGCCGATGTGGCGGTGTATATAAGGGTCATGTAGAGCATTCGCAGTGATGTATGGTGGCGGTAGACGTGTGCCGATGTGGTGGTGTATATAAGGGTCATGTAAAGCATTCGCAAGTGATGTATGGTGGCGGTAGATGTGTGCCGATGTGGCGGTGTATATAAGGGTCATGTAGAGCATTCGCAGTGATGTATGGTGGCGGTAGATGTGTGCCGATGTGGTGGTGTATATAAGGGTCATGTAGAGCATTCGCAGTGATGTATGGTGGCGGTAGATGTGTGACGATGTGGTGGTGTATATAAGGGTCATGTAGAGCATTCGCAGTGATGTATGGTGGCGGTAGATGTGTGACGATGTGGTGGTGTATATAAGGGTCATGTAAAGCATTCGCAGTGATGTATGGTGGCGGTAGACGTGTGCCGATGTGGTGGTGTATATAAGGGTCATGTAGAGCATTCGCACTGATGTATGGTGGCGGTAGATGTGTGCCGATGTGGTGGTGTATATAAGGGTCATGTAGAGCATTCGCAGTGATGTATGGTGGCGGTAGACGTGTGCCGATGTGGCGGTGTATACAGTTAGGTCCATAAAATTTGGACAGAGACAACATTTATCTAATTTTGGTTCTAGACATTACCACAATGAATTTGAAACAAACAATTCAGATGCAGCTGAAGTCCAGACTTTCAGCTTTCATTTGAGGGTATCCACATTAAAATTGGATGAAGGGTTTAGGAGTTTCAGCTCCTTAACATGTGCCACCCTGTTTTTAAAGGGACCAAAAGTAATTGGACAAATGACTGCAAGGCTATTTCATGGACAGGTGTGGGCAATCCCTTTGTTATGTCATTCTCAATTAAGCAGATGAAAGGGCCGGAGTTGATTTTAGGTGTGGTGTTTGCATTTGGAAGGTTTTGCTGTGAAGGAAACATGCGGTCACAGGAGCTGTCCATGCAGGTGAAACAAGCCATCCTTAAGCTGCAAGAACAGAAAAAAACCCATCCAAGAAATTGCTACAACATTAGAAGTGGCAAAATCTACAATTTGGTACATCCTGAGAAAGAAAGAAAGCACTGGTGAACTCATCAATCCAAAAAGACCTGGGAGCCCACGGAAGACAACAGTGGTGGATGATCGCAGCATACTTTCTTTGGTGAAGAAGAACCCGTTCACAACATCAACTGAAGTCCAGAACACTCTCAGTGAAGTAGGTGTATCTGTCTCTAAGTCAACAGTAAAGAGAAGACTCCATGAAAGTAAATACAAAGGGTTCACATCTAGATGCAAACCATTCATCAATTCCAAAAATAGACAGGCCAGAGTTAAATTTGCTGAAAAACACCTCCAGAAGCCAGCTCAGTTCTGGAAAAGTATTCTATGGACAGATGAGACAAAGATCAACCTGTACCAGAATGATGGGAAGCCAAAAGTTTGGAGAAGAAAGGGAACGGCACATGATCCAAGGCACACCACATCCTCTGTAAAACATGGTGGAGGCAACGTGATGGCATGGCCATGCATGGCTTTCAATGGCACTGGGTCACTTGTGTTTATTGATGACATAACAGCAGACAAGAGTAGCCGGATGAATTCTGAAGTGTACCGGGATATACTTTCAGCCCAGATTCAGCCAAATGCTGCAAACTTGATTGGACGGCGCTTCATAGTACAGATGGATAATGACCCCAAGCATACAGCCAAAGCTACACAGGAGTTCATGAGTGCAAAAAAGTGGAACATTCTTCAATGGCCAAGTCAATCACCAGATCTTAACCCAATGGAGCATGCATTTCACTTGCTCAAATCCAGACTTAAGAGGGAAAGACCCACAAACAAGCAAGACCTGAAGGCTGCGGCTGTAAAGGCCTGGCAAAGCATTAAGAAGGAGGAAACCCAGCGTTTGGTGATGTCCATGGGTTCCAGACTTAAGGCAGTGATTGCCTCCAAAGGATTCGCCACAAAATATTGAAAATAAAAATATTTTGTTTGGGTTATGTTTATTTGTCCAATTACTTTTGACCTCCTAAAATGTGGAGTGTTTGTAAAGAAATGTGTACAATTCCTACATTTTCTAACACATATTTTTGTTCAACCCTTCAAATTAAACGTTACAATCTGCACTTGAATTCTGTTGTAGAGGTTTCATTTCAAATCCAATGTGGTGGCATGCAGAGCCCAACTCGCGAAAATTGTGTCACTGTCCAAATATTTCTGGCCCTGACTGTATAAGGGTCATATAGAAGAGATGTGGACACCATAATGCATATTAAGGTTAAATATATCCAACTATGTAACGACTAATAATATGCATATTATATGTGGAGATATAGCGACCAGCTGTACATGATACAGGAAAACAAGATAAAAAGGTATAAACTTTATTAATCACAGCATGTAGAAAATATAAAAAAAAATAAAAAAACAGTGGTAAGGGAAAGGAAGATAATAGCAAGAATTGCACACCTAGACAAAGTCAGGGCCTGTAATCAATTGTGTCCCAAATAGTACTTATTGTTATAGAGAACAAATGTCCATATAATACAAGACATGGGGAAAGCCCTAGACAGCCTGTATTATACCATTATACATACCTCTATCTTATGCCCTGGTACTTACCTTGGATATATTGTGGGGGCTATATATGTGGTATGTCATTGACTGCAATCATCTGGCTTATTTTCCCCATGTCTTGTATTATATGGACATTTGTTCTCTATAACAATAAGTACTATTTGGGACACAATTGATTACAGGCCCTGACTTTGTGTAGGTGTGCAATTCTTGCTATTATCTTCCTTCCCCTTACCACTGTTTTTTTATTTTTTTTATATTTTCTACATGCTGTGATAAATAAAGTTTATACCTTTTTATCTTGACCGTGAGGCTGTTTCCTTGTGGTGTTTTCCTGTATAAGGGTCATGTAGAGCATTCGCAGTGATGTATGGTGGCGGTAGATGTGTGCCGATGTGGTGGTGTATATAAGGGTCATGTAAAGCATTCGCAGTGATGTATGGTGGCGGTAGACGTGTGCCGATGTGGTGGTGTATATAAGGGTCATGTAAAGCATTCGCAGTGATGTATGGTGGCGGTAGATGTGTGCCGATGTGGCGGTGTATATAAGGGTCATGTAGAGCATTCGCAGTGATGTATGGTGGCGGTAGATGTGTGCCGATGTGGCGGTGTATATAAGGGTCATGTAGAGCATTCGCAGTGATGTATGGTGGCGGTAGATGTGTGCCGATGTGGTGGTGTATATAAGGGTCATGTAAAGCATTCGCAGTGATGTATGGTGGCGGTAGATGTGTGCCGATGTGGCGGTGTATATAAGGGTCATGTAAAGCATTCGCAGTGATGTATGGTGGCGGTAGACGTGTGCCGATGTGGCGGTGTATATAAGGGTCATGTAAAGCATTCGCAGTGATGTATGGTGGCGGTAGACGTGTGCCGATGTGGCGGTGTATATAAGGGTCATGTAAAGCATTCGCAGTGATGTATGGTGGCGGTAGATGTGTGCCGATGTGGCGGTGTATATAAGGATCATGTAAAGCATTCGCAGTGATGTATGGTGGCGGTAGACGTGTGCCGATGTGGCGGTGTATATAAGGGTCATGTAAAGCATTCGCAGTGATGTATGGTGGCGGTAGATGTGTGCCGATGTGGCGGTGTATATAAGGGTCATGTAAAGCATTCGCAGTGATGTATGGTGGCGGTAGATGTGTGCCGATGTGGCGGTGTATATAACGGTCATGTAAAGCATTCGCAGTGATGTATGGTGGCGGTAGATGTGTGCCGATGTGGCGGTGTATATAAGGGTCATGTAAAGCATTCGCAGTGATGTATGGTGGCGGTAGATGTCTGCCAATGTGGCGGTGTATATAAGGGTCATGTAAAGCATTCGCAGTGATGTATGGTGGCGGTAGATGTGTGCCGATGTGGCGGTGTATATAAGGGTCATGTAAAGCATTCGCAGTGATGTATGGTGGCGGTAGACGTGTGCCGATGTGGCGGTGTATATAAGGGTCATGTAAAGCATTCGCAGTGATGTATGGTGGCGGTAGATGTGTGCCGATGTGGCGGTGTATATAAGGATCATGTAAAGCATTCGCAGTGATGTATGGTGGCGGTAGACGTGTGCCGATGTGGCAGTGTATATAAGGGTCATGTAAAGCATTCGCAGTGATGTATGGTGGCGGTAGATGTGTGCCGATGTGGTGGTGTATATAAGGGTCATGTAAAGCATTCGCAGTGATGTATGGTGGCGGTAGACGTGTGCCGATGTGGTGGTGTATATAAGGGTCATGTAGAGCATTCGCAGTGATGTATGGTGGCGGTAGATGTGTGCCGATGTGGCGGTGTATATAAGGATCATGTAGAGCATTCGCAGTGATGTATGGTGGCGGTAGATGTGTGCCGATGTGGTGGTGTATATAAGGGTCATGTAAAGCATTCGCAGTGATGTATGGTGGCGGTAGATGTGTGCCGATGTAGGGGTGTATATAAGGGTCATGTAGAGCATTCGCAGTGATGTATGGTGGCGGTAGATGTGTGCCGATGTAGCGGTGTATATAAGGGTCATGTAGAGCACGCACAATGATGTATGGTGGCGGTAGACATAGGCCAATGTGGTGGTGTATATAAGGGTCATGTAGAGCATTCGCAGTGATGTATGGTGGCGGTAGACGTGTGCCGATGTGGCGGTGTATATAAGGGTCATGTAGAGCATTCGCAGTGATGTATGGTGGCGGTAAATGTGTGCCGATGTAGCGGTGTATATAAGGGTCATGTAGAGCACGCACAATGATGTATGGTGGCGGTAGACATAGGCCAATGTGGTGTGTATATAAGCGTCATGTAGAGCATTCGCAGTGATGTATGGTGGCGGTAGACGTGTGCCGATGTGGCGGTGTATATAAGGGTCATATAGAATGTGGAGAAACGGGGTCAGTGGGTGCTCTTGTCCGCTGGCCTGGCTGCCTTTAGAAAGACTGCATGGACCAGGGCTCATACCACTGAACGCCCGCTCTATCTCTGTCATGGGTGCATCGCCATGAAGATCGTCGCGATTGCACATTCTGACTTCTCACAGCTGAGCTGCTGTTTCTTTGTTTTTTGGTAATGAGAGAGTTAATTTTTCCTAGCTCTTTGCTAAGGCTAGGTGCAGCCTCGCCCGGCTGCTTTTGATTATGTTCTAATTAGATTCCTTCATATACCTGCCAGTCTGCTTGTTAGATGCCGGTGAAAGCATTCATGTAGTCTAGCAGACTGGAGCGGTTCTGAGAATACTTAAGCTAAGAGCTCCTTAGTTGTTTTTACTCTTACAGCTTATAGTTTATCTCTGAGACCTTAGGTGTTCCTACTGTGTGTGAGTGTTGTATGTAAGACTTTATTTACTTTATTTCTTGTCTTTGTTGTTTGTCTTTCTATTCATTAACCGTTACCTGTTCATTCCCTTTGGTGGTATTCAGGGTCCTTCTTAGGACTAGATTACAGTTGGCAGGGATTGATAGGAGACAGGGTTTACGCTGGTGGCCTGGACCTCTGTACCTTTAACAGTACCTCCAGGTAGAGGGATTAGTTAGGACCCCAGTTTAGGGTCAGCATAGACCCCGGTCACCCTCTAGCCGGAGACAGCGTATAACGGATTCCGTATTGACCCACTGGACATTCTGTCAGGTAATTCTATGTTATCATATATCTATGCGCATGTTATATAGTATGTTGCCCTTTTGATATAGATTACTGACATCACATATATATATCTGCTATACAGCGTGACATTTTCACCGGCCCATACTAAAGATTCTCCCCAGCTGTCATGGATCCAGTAGCCCAGCTGGCCCGGCAGTTGCAGGGGTTGTCCATGGAATTTGCAGACATTAAGTCCAAAGTTTTGTCCCTCCCGGAGCAAACCAGATCTGAACCTAAGGTTGCTCTCCCGGACAGGTTCACTGGTGGGCGGGACAAATTTTTTACTTTCCGGGAGGCATGTAAATTGTACTTTCGGCTGCGGCCTCGGTCATCTGGGAGTGAAGAGCAGAGGGTGGGAATTGTTATCTCGCTCTTACAAGGGGACCCTCAATCTTGGGCGTTCTCTATTCCTCCAGGCTCCCCAGATCTCCAGTCAGTGGATCGATTTTTTACTGCCCTGGGTCTGGTATATGATGATCCGGATCGAGTTTCCCTTGCTGAAACAAGGTTACGTAAAATACGGCAAGGAAATCGTCCAGCGGAGGAATATTCTTCTGAGTTCCGTAGATGGGCAACAGATACTCAGTGGAATGACCCAGCACTTAGGAGCCAGTTTTGTCAAGGGTTGTCTGACAAATTAAAAGATGTGTTGGCTCAGTATGATTCTCCTCCATCACTGGAGGCTGCGATGGCCCTCGCTATTCGCATTGATAGACGACTTCGGGGAAGACGCGAGGTAACTCCGCCCCCCATGATGACTCCACCTACTACTAAAGTCCCTTATACTGAGGTTCCCCTGGTCTGTTCTGAGGAACCCATGCAGTTGGGAGGGACATCATTTTGTAGGAGGGAATCGGCGGTGCGCCGCAAGACTAGAAGGTGTTTCTTTTGCGGGAGAGAGGGACATTTTGTTGGGGAGTGTCCATCCCGGACCTCTTTGAGCCAAGGAGTTAACCTGGGAGTGTGTATTTCGTCCCCAAATCCCGCTCAGTTTCTCGTACCTGCGGAGGTGGTGATTGGTACTAGAACTGAGAGGATTTCTGTTTTTCTTGATAGTGGGTCCGGGGCTAATCTGGTGGACGCTCGGTTTGCCCAGGTGCATGGTATGCAACTGAGTATTGGCCAAACCGGTCCCTATACTCTCTATTGATTCTAGACCTCTCGGTCAAGGTAGCTTGGTACAAGCTGTTCATAACATAGATCTTCGAGTAGGGGCAATACATAAAGAGCAATTGTCTTGTTATGTGTTGGAGGGTCTACCTACTCCTATTGTGTTGGGACTTCCTTGGTTGGCTAAACATAACCCAGTGATGATTGGCAATCCAGAAAGATAAGCCAGTGGGGTGAATTTTGCAGGAATAACTGCATGAGCACGGTCATCGGTGCGGTTGTGCCTAGGACTTTGCCTCCTTTTCTGGAGGACTTTGGGGAGATGTTCTCAGAGGAGGGGTGTAAAGAGTTACCTCCTTATCGCGCATATGACTGCTCAATAAAGTTGCTTCCTGATGCCTTATCTCGTACTTTCCCAGGGGCCGGGAGGATGGATGATCCGGTTCCTATTCTCAGGAGGGAGTTGTAGTGTCAGCTGTATGCTCTGAGCTTGAGGGGGAGGTATTGGGGGCTCAGGGGGACGCCCCTGTGGGACTTCCAGGGAGACTGATAGTTCCAGATCGCTTAAGACTGAAGGTTACGGGGAACTGTTACAAACGGATGGCTGATAGGAGGAGAGTTTCTGGTCTAGATCTGAAGGTGAACGATCTGGTTTGGTTGTCTACCAGGAATATAAAACGTAAAGTTTCCTCCTGGAGGTTGGGTCCCAGATTCATCGGGCCGTACAGGATCAGTTCCATAATTAATCCTGTGGCATTTCGTCTGGACCTCCCTCCTACGTTTAAAATTCATAATGTGTTTCACAAGTCATTACTTAAAAAGTATGTGGCACCAGTCATACCGTCACCTCTACCTCCTCCTTCAGTGGTGGTCAATGATAACGTGGAAATTCATGGGTCGAAAATCATTGACTCACGTCTCAGTCGCCGATCCCTTCAGTACTTAGTTCATTGGAGGGGGTATGGTCCTGAGGAGGGGACGTGGGTCCCTGGGTCTGATGTTAACGCAGATCGATTGGTTCGGACCTTTCACACAACTTACCCGGACAGACCTGGTCATGAGGGTCCGGAGGCCCCTCGTAGAAGGGGGGGTACTGTCATGGGTGCATCGCCATGAAGATCGTCGCGATTGCACATTCTGACTTCTCACAGCTGAGCTGCTGTTTCTTTGTTTTTTGGTAATGAGAGAGTTAATTTTTCCTAGCTCTTTGCTAAGACTAGGTCCAGCCTCGCCCGGCTGCTTTTGATTATGTTCTAATTAGTTTCCTTTATATTTCTGCCAGTCTGGGTGTTAGATGCCGGTGAAAGCATTCATGTAGTCTAGCAGACTGGATCGGTTCTGAGAATATTTAAGCTAAGAGCTCCTTAGTTGTTTTTACTCTTACAGCTTATAGTTTATCTCTGAGACCTTAGGTGTTCCTACTGTGTGTGAGTGTTGTATGTAAGACTTTATTTACTTTATTTCTTGTCTTTCTTGTATGTCTTTCTGTTCATTAACCGTTACCTGTTCATTCCCTTTGGTGGTATTCAGGGTCCTTCTTAGGACTAGAATACAGTTGGCAGGGATTGATAGGAGACAGGGTTTACGCTGGTGGCCTGGACCTCTGTACCTTTAACAGTACCTCCAGGTTGAGGGATTAGTTAGGACCCCAGTTTAGGGTCAGCTTAGACCCCGGTCACCCTCTAGCCGGAGACAGCGTATAACGGATTCCGTTTTGACCTCTGGACATTCTGTCAGGTAAATCTATGTTATCATATATCTATGCGCATGTTATATAGTATGTTGCCCTTTTGATATAGATTACTGACATCACATATATATATCTGCTATACAGCGTGACAATCTCCCCGTGAGCAACATACTACACAAACAACGCAGGGTTAGGGTAAAACAGTGGGGCAATGCTTTATTGAACCACAAGGCCAATAGAAAACACAACATTCCAGCAATTACCCCCAAGATGGTGCACATTTCAAGGCCCAACCCTTCCGCTGACTCGCCTGGATAACGGTAGATGTTACGTCAGAGCTCCCAGGGTCACTACTCCACCTGTGATATACACATAGAGAAGAGATAATGACAAGCGTAGGGAGAAGTCCGAGAGCAGTCCATAGAGTCCGTAGAAGGCCCAAAGCAAGTTGACGCAACGTCACAGCTCCCAGGGTCGCTATTCCACCTGTGATATACACAAGAAAAAGAAATAACGACAAGCGTAGGGAGGTAAAAGTCCATACTGTCCATACAAGGTCCAAAGCCAATTAACACGCGAGTCACCACCCTGACTTATCCGACCATTTCCATGGAACCAGGCGACCAGCGGGTCTCAAAACCTGGCTTTCTCCAAACATATCCATGGTTCAGAGATGGTCACTGGATCAGATCTGTGTCCTTCCAACCAGAGCCGAAAACTCCTAGGTTGCTTCCCATAGAATCATAGATCCGTGTCCCTCGTGATCGTGCCATGATGAATTGGCTGCAGTCCTGTCTCTGGTCGTTGAGTCTTGTGCAGAATGGCCGACTGGTAGCTCTGTGTGATGAGATGAGGTCTGATCGCTCTCTCTGTCTCTTGTTTTTTACCCGAGACATGTAATCTATTTTTAGAATTACCCAGTGTGCTTCAGTCCAGCCTCACAGCTCAAACTGGTTTAGAAGTCAACAAACTAGTTTTATAATACAATGCACAATTAGCATATCAGTTACAATAAACACAGATAAACACCCACTATGTACAAGTCATTATTACAGACTTAAGGTACTGCCACACACACAATCCCGCTAGCGATCTCGTTAGCGTCGCATTACTAATGAGATCGCTAGCGGGATTGTTTCTATATCGCTAGTAGCTACCTAATTTAGCGATATCGTTAAGGACGCTATCGCGGTTAGCGATCTCCTTAACGACTTTAGCGGTACAAAAGTACCGCTAAATCGCTAAAAAAGGTGCCACACTCAGCGATTAGGATACTTACCAGCGGGCGCCAGCGATGAAAATAGGGTCGGAACGATCAGGATGACGGACGAGATCACAGCAGGGGCCACGTCGCTGGTAGATGCCGCACACAACAACATCGCTAAGGGATCGCTAAATAGTGACTTTTTTAGCGATCCCGTTAGCGATGTTGTTTAGTGTGGCATACCCTTTACACAGTATGTGAAATGTATATCAGCTGCAAGATTGTCTTTTTGACCCACAAGTCATAAACACTTAAATCCAAAGCCAATATACAGATAAAAAGTCAATTCTGGTGGGTTTACTAAAAATATGGTTGTCTGGGAAATTAAGATTCAATTGGTTTCTTCACATTGCTCCCCATCTTAATTAACCAGATGATAGGCTTCCGGTCATCCTTCTCCACACTTAATTGAAGAGTAGCAACTGGCATCCATTGGGTCCACGCATGGCTTCCTCCACATTCCATAGTTCCTGGATTAAATCCCATTCAATCTGATGAAGCTGAAACATCTTCTGCAGTTTCCGTTTCTTGTTGAGGTCATATATCCACTCTGGTCTTCTTCCCTAGGCCGAGTTGGTGGGGTTGGACATAGTAGCGTCCGAAAACCTGCTGTGCATGCCTCATCACTGGTCTGCTGACTCTGTTTGCATGCCTCCCTGGTTGTGTGAGTCCTGGACGGTGTGTGAGAACACCAGCCCCCGCAGCTCCCCCGGGCTGAGTAGTATCCCACCGCTGCCACCAAGTGTAGAGAAACGGGGTCGTGGGTGCTCTTGTTCCACTGGCCTGGCAGCCTTTAAAAGACCGCATGGACCAGGGCTCATACCACTGAACGGCCCGCTCTATATTCCCGTGGGCAAACATACTACACAAACAACGAGGGTTAGGGTAAAACAGTGCGGCATGCTTTTTGAACCACTAACCCTATAGCAAACAAAACATTCCCAACAATTACCCCCAACATGGGACATTTAGGACCCAACCCTTTCCCCCACTCGCCTGGATAACGGTAGATGTTACGTCGAAATCCCAGGGGTCGATATTCCCCTGTGATATACACACAGAGAAGAGATAACGCAACGGGGGAGGGACGCCATAGTCTGTGACAAAAAACCCGG